>VSDK01023142.1:86832-180772 GCA_009767595.1 Symbiodinium kawagutii
GGTAAAACTTACAAAATGCAGGGGCAACCCCCAATAAAGATACTACCAACAAAGGATGCCTCAAGTTGGTTTACAATGTCCACCTGTGCCCTACAAAATGACCAGGCATTTCCATAATAACTTTGACTCAGCCTCTCCAGGGGCCCCTGGGGCTGGAGATAACAAGGGGATGCTAAGGGGCTATGCATGTCTATGCCATGCTTTGCTGATTTTCTGGGTGTCCCTGGGGTTGCCCTGCTTCATTCTGAAGATCTTTCAAGGAATTTGAAAGCCCAACAATTCTGTAGACAAAAGAGTCAGCCCCGCCATTTTGTAAAGGACATGGCTTTCATATGCTTTCAACTGCTTTCATATGTTTTCATTGCCCTCCAGGCACCTGGCACAAGCATAAACCAACATAAAATAGCCAATGGCCCACCAAGAACCTAACATGGGCAAACACTGGGGAACAAAAAACCACAGGAGAAAACATCATAAGTGAACGATAGTGAACATACATGAACGATGTTGAACATAGGTGTGCGATGGTGTGCAATGGTTGTGCGGCATGCGCATGAAGCCACTCGAGTTTGCTTCATCAACCCAGAATTTTGGATATTACAGAATGGCAGGGTCTTTCCTCTACAAAATGACCGCCAAATGAGTTTTGTACAGGTGTTGGCCCCTCCTCATTTCGTAGTGGAAATGGCAATGGGGATCTTCAAACATGTTCAAAGTGATCCTGCGACTCAGGGAGCCCCAAGCACATTCCCATAGTTGCCCCAAGCTCAGCACATTCCCAAACGCGTCGTGTTCACTTCTCCTGGCCTGAGTATGCCATCCTATGAAAATGCTGTTGAAGAGGATGATACAGCAGCTGAACCATTCGAAGCATTTGCTGCGTGCAATCCTCTCCACCAGACTGGCCTTCGACAAGATTTCAACCACACCTCCGAGCTGGGACTGAGCGATTGGCCGCAGGTGGTAAGAAATGCCCTCTCCGATATCCCAATTGCTATCCCTAGCCGGGCAGTCCACAGCACCCCCGATGCCCTGATATTGTTGAACTATGTGGAACTACGAGCTCAATAAGATATGCCTGAGAAGTTTGATTTTTCGGTGAAATTGCTTCCCAGAATGCGGGTACTCGCAAGTCGATCCAAAATGCGTCCCGTTTTTCATCGGGAAGCAACCGGCAGCATATCAAACGATTACATTATTACATACATGCTTTTCGGAAAAATCGATCTGGCCAAGGGGCGACTTTCAGACATGAAACCTTTGTTGTGCTCTGCATTCTTCCACTGCTCATGCTGCCAGTGTCTGTCGTGCGGGTGACTCTCGAGCTCCAATGTGTTTCCTGCGACAACGCTCTTAATGGGTGTAGCTCTGCGCACCCGCATCATAATTCCAAACGTTTCTAATCACGTTTGAAACAACTAGGACATGCATCGAACGTATTCGAATTTAGGGGAACCATACTTAAATTCTCTCTCTGAACATTACCAAACCATCCAAAGTTGGGGGTGCATCACCAGCAATTTGTCCTACAAATTGATATGGTGACCAGTGACCAATGGAAACAAATGGCGTCTTCTCCTAAGTTTTTCATCAAGGTTCTCCCTTTTCAGTCCACTGATAGCGACCAACACTAGGGGAACAGCTCCCTTAGTGGGTCCCGACAGGGTCCTTCGTGCTGAACCTCAATTGGAGGTAAAGTTGTGAGCTGTTCTGGCTCCTGGCAGCACACGTGGCACACCTTGGGTCAAATCTTTGTCTCGACGAAGATCCCAACAAACACAAACAGCCCTTGGCCCGCAAAACCCCAAAAAAGTTAGGTTTTCACCCTCCCTCCAGAATATGTGTTTTTTACTTTTTTTGCCGGGGCTACAAGCTAAAACAATGATGGTTTTTGGGGCCAAGGGAGCCTTTTTCTAAGGTTGGAATGTTCGCCGTGCTCGCTGCCATCCCGGTGACCCATATCTACCCATGATTTTTGAGCTGCGAGCCCTGCGCGTCCTTCACGCACGTTGAAGGCAAGGAGATCGAAACAATATCAGAAGTGACCAAGGAACTGCCATTCACGAAGGAACTGCCCCCGCGGAAGGCACCACGTTGAGGAACGGCCTCATCAACGACATCTTGGAGGCATCGCAGGAGGTTCTGCTTACCTGACGCGGGGCATCGCAGGAAGCTTCAGGTGCTACAGTGGATTTGTCTGGTGGTCATGGTCTGTCAACGTCTTTGCGCAAAACTCCATGCTTAAGATTTCTTCTTCTTCTGTGACCAAGTCCTCCACTCAGGGCTATCAATAAAACCGGTTCCCCCAGCAGCGAAGAAAAGGATTCCGGGCCTAAAATTTGCAGCTGCGTTACAGCCCAGAAAAAGCACGCAAATACTGCAAAATGAAATTGGAATGAAATGTTCCTTTGCATGATTGGCATTTGCAGGTATTTGCAGCACAATCATGACTGGTCCTGTGATTGAACTAAATATTCCATGGGAGAAACCTGTAGCATCTGCGTATGCATGTCTACATGTGTGTGTGATGTGCTTCATTTGCAGGGGGATGGGGTATGCTTTTAATGTCTCGGTCCAATGAAGACACATCTGTTGCACAGTGATATGGCTAGGGGACGCTCAATCCATCTCAATCCATGTACCTGCCCAAGTTGTGCTGTTATCAATGCGCATCTTGCATTTTCTCAGTGTGTGTATGTGGGTACGTGTCTGATGTGCTGCGAGACGCTTGATGCAATTTGAATGTAATCAAATTTCAACATGTGCGTCTGCATAAAGCACGAATGCCGTGCATATGTTTATCTGCGCAAATGTGTATATATATATATCCATGTAATATGATCACTATACACGCGCATTCGCATCTGCGCCTGTAGGCAGCTCGCTGGTGCAATGGTACGAAAAATCGATGATAGGATGGCATGTAATGGTTTGTGGACATGTGTTGGTATGATCTAATAGTGAATTGGCCAAATTCTGGTACAAGTGATCCTTGAACAACTTGACCAATCAAGAAGCAAGCACCCCGACAGTCCTGAATGACCCGGATACAACTTCCCTTCATTAAGCAAGTAGGGGCTAGCGCCTTGGTTGATGTTCTATAGCCACACGGCATCCCCACGCATCCCCCTCACTGCGGGGGTACCGAAAATTTCGCGAATCCGTGGGTCCTCAGCCCTGTGGCATCATGTGGCTATGCCCTCACACAACCAGGCTGGCTACTCCCCCACGGTTCTTACTCCACAAATGTGGCACATTTCATCACATTTTTGGTTCGAGCTTGCTGGAAAGACTGAAGTTTCTCTGGTTGGTGGTTTCAACCCCTATAAAAAATAATATGAGTGAACCAACCATTTGTTGATCATTACTGGGGAAAATAGAAGATGTCGTGCAAACCACCAACCAGATCTGCGTGCGAAAAAAGTGCTCTTGGCCCATATGTCATCAAGATCTTCATGCAGTTGCTTCAGCAAATCATCCGCGCGAGCAACGCTGCAGGAATCAGCCATGGGTGTCCAAAGGGCCGGCAGCTACAACTGCTTCTGAGATATGCCCAACAATCAAACTCTAAAGCGGATGCATTGTGAGACCTGCTCGTTCATGGGTGTTCGGTGTGGGTCTCTCACTTTTGAGCGTCCCTCACTATCATTGCTTTTAATCGGAACACGTCGGGTGGTGATGACCTGAGCCCGCGAAGAATTGCGCTTCAGGTCTTGGTTCTTCTTCGAGTTTCTGACTCTTTGAGCTGGTCCTCTTCCGTGGGCTGCTTATGCCATGTGCTTTCCAACCTAATCAAATAGCAGCAGGGTGTCTCAAACAATTCATGGCCTTCATGCGTGGTTTCTTCCAATCATGCCCTTTTGACACAGTGCCATGGATGAAACACTGTGTAGACCGCTATGTAGTTGTGGCGAGCATCCGCGAAATGAACAGGATAGTGTCGTTTGTTGGGGCGGTTCACCGACCTAGTTCGGAATTTGGCCAACATGATCACAGGTCAAATGATGTCAAATGTATAAGGCAGTTCTGTCAGTATCAGCAAGACTCTTTTTTGCCTGGGCCCCCAGTCATGACATCGCCATCGTCATTCATTATCAATGCTTCCTATAGATTGCTGACCACCAGCCATCGAATCATTTCATGTCATTAAAAGTTGCCGGTCAGCAAGCCATGAAACACATCTCATATCATCTATAACCATATGAAGCCAGCTGCACAAAGGGATGGGGACATCATGTTCATACCTTCACCCTCAATTACCCTTTCGTCTTGTGATTCATATCCATCATTTTGAGCATTTCACTCATTCATCTAGGAAAAGTGAGGGCCAAGGTAGATGTATAGCGGCATGCAAACCACAGTACAACCCCAGCGCAAGCTGCCTGGTCAGCGAGGGCCTTGGCATGAGCAACAGCAGTAGCACACAGCAACCAAGATCAACAGCTTTAGCATACATTCAACCTGGGTCAACCCCCAGTTCCACTGATCAGTTTGCTTCTTAGGCATGAGTCGCATGAGAGCCTACAATGAACTGCAGGAAGGAAGCCTGGGCAACCGTTCCTATATCATTTTGATTAAGCCCACTACCATTGTTATCAGCTATCATCTATCGTCAGTCATGAACTATCACTGGTAAAACAATCATGAACCCTCATAAACCTGTACGTTCCTTCTTACTGTTAGCTATTAATCACCAATTATCCAGCAAAAACTCGTCATTAACCAATGTAAAATCAAGCATTCAAAACCCAGATGCTCCATGTATGGCATATTTACCTACATTTGCTTCATTTTATAAGTAAAAGTATAGGTAAATCTACCATCCCTGGAGCATCCGGCATGGGATTGGGGATGCTCTTCGGCACCGGAACACGCCGCACCAAACACCACCGTTCTGGGACCAAGTGACTTCCGCCAAGCCCGGAACCAAGCACTTCAGAGCTCCAGACCTGAGAGTAGCAATTAGGAGGATATGATCAACAAGAAGATGCGTTACTGGTAGTTAGATAGTAATGGTTGGATAATGATAGCCAATGGGAAGTATATAATGTTACTCCCAATGTTTATATAGTTAGTTAATTACTGGTTAGATAAAGCCAATCTGACAAAATTTTCGGATAAGAATAGCCTATGGGAAGTAATATCAACCAACAAGCCATGGTTTATAACGTTAGTTATAGTAATGTTAACCCAGGATTGATAGCCATTGGATGTTACAAGGTGGGCCGCCAGTAGTTATAAGTTGGGTTGTAGCCCCTATATAAGTGGGAATTGACCCAAGTTAAGTTATTTATCAACCAACTTCAAAATGGTTGGGGGTCCCTCTGGTAAACTAACCTGGCAATAGATTTTGACCATATTTTGTAGTGAACCCCTGGGAAACCACCAATAAAGAGTGGATTTTCCATTGCCTTGTTAAGTTACCAGAGGGTAGTATAGGATAAGAAATAGCAACAATAGCCAATGGTTCATAGTAGGGGATCATAACCAGCAACAATAGCTGTTTAACCATTCTTGTCAGTCATTACCTGCTACATTAACTACTATATCAACTGGCGATATAGCTTCCAATAAGAATCATACGGCTGTTTCTCAAATCTGGGACCCCTAAACATGAATGGCTTTTTTTGGATGATTAATCTTGGATGATTTGGGGGGCGTCCTATTGTGAGAAACCATGGCGATTTTGGTTAGGAGTTTCACCGCTTGGTAAGGGTGTGGAGATGTGAGCAGCTGGGGAAGTCACGCCATCGACTTGAGTCCTCGATCGTCTGGATGCCGCCTGGATGCAGCTTCTGGATGCAGCTTCAGTGGAAGACATAGCGAAAACCTGCCGACCTATACGGGATCCCCATAACAAGTAAAAATCCCTGTTGTGATCATATGCGTCATATAGGTTTTCAAGATTCAAGGTATGGATTCTTAAAGCTTTTAGTATCAATCCCTGTTTTAACCCCTATTGTATAGATTCGTTCCTGTTATCATACAGGCTTTTAAGTTTCTCCGGTATGGTTTAAAGGTTCTACCATGGGGTTACACATTAAAAATGGACATAGATGGAAAACAATTGTATAAAAGATCTATCTTAAAAGGATCCATCATCAAAAAAAATGTTCGTCATTGCTTGATACCCGACCAGTTTCTGGGTTTGGCATCGGGTTTGGCACCTTGCGCCCTGCTTGTCCCACCTAACGGCATGTACAAACATTCAAAAATGAGTTCGATATAGTTATACAAACGGAAATGCCATATATGATGTGTACAGTATGTATATATCTTCATTGAACTAGAAAAATAAGTGTATATATGTATGTATCTTCATTGAACTAGAATAGAAATAATATATATTGTACATATGTATCCATCAATGTCCAAGGATTCTTGACGCATCTGCATCTTGGATCATCTTGGCCTTGGGACAATTGCCATGGCATCAACACATTTGGTCGGGCACTGCGATTCGTGTTGGCCTGAGCGCCAGCATGGCCAACTCTGCCAAACCTCAGCCAGCTTCATCATGGCACCCTGGAAAACACGGTGCGCCGCCACAAGCGGTAGCGACTCACGGGGGGTCGGGGGTTCGGGGAGACTTCATGGGATAGCGTGGCACATCTTCGGTTCTTCTTGCACTGGAGTTAGCTCTAAATCATTAGTTTCAGGATTTTTTTTGCCAGGGCGTCACTAGTTTCAGATGGTGCCCCTATGGGCCCTATCGATTGAAATACCATCTGGAGGAGGTACCATGGGGTACCTCGGCCATTTGGCAGTCATTGGAGCTACCTATACGGATCACCGTGGTACGAACACCATCTCTCGGGTGTGCCTTTGGTAGGTTAAGGTGGCCATCCTAGCGGCGGAGTCCAGATACAACTTCTGCATATCGATGGCTTGCCATATCTGGCCATGCTGAATGAACAGTTGGCTATGGGTCAATATTAACCAACCAACTAATGGGGAAAATCTCCAACAATAATAGGGAAAACAATGGTTAATGATAGGGGAACCAGGGGTTCCCAAGTTTTGACCCACTGCCAGTTTGGACGGTTGCAAATATCACGTTGCCCAGCCAAAAAGACCAAGAGGTCGCCAGCAAAATGGAAAGGTTCCAATGTGATCCATGATGCCCGGTGCTTGCCGCCCACACCCAGTTTTCTGTCGGTTACGGTCTACCTCTACCATGGGCTTGCTACCAATAGTTGGTCGTTCCTATCCATGTCAACTAAATCGCTCATAATCAGTACATGAATAAAATAAAAACGAAAATGGTGAACTATGATGATCATATATGGCCATTGCCTGTTGCATTACCATCAGGATACTGTTTCGAAGTCGCATGTAGCTCCGAGCAAACAAAGTGAATTTGCACAGCTTGGGCAGCACAATCACACAAATGCTAGCAAGACTATTGAATTTCATCTGGCTTCTCACCAACTAATGAAACTAATCTTGATGCCCAAACCTTTTCCGCCCATCATGCTTGGTGGGAGAATGTGTGAGACATATTGTTTGCAGCGATTCAACATCGGATCATGTTGGAACAATTGCATTGGGTTCCACTACTTGCTTTGCTGGGGCATGTCGTCCTGGGAATCCCTATGACCCTCTGGTGGATTAATCTACTAGGACTATGACTATGACTAATCTGGACGACATAATGTATTTAGCCTACTATGAACCACTATACCTGCGAATCCCATTGTAGATTAATCTTTTTTGCCAGGGCGTCCAGGGGATTTGCCCGAAAAGGAAGCCGCTGTAGATTACCTACTATGAACCACTATTCCTGGGAATCCCATAGTAACATAGTGAACCACTATTCCTGGGAATCCCATTGTAGATTAATCTGGACTTATGGAACAAGTGGTTCATTGAGCTCCTGGAAGGGTTGCTCACGTGGCACCGCCTCAGAAACCCACCCATTTGACCAGCGAGGTCGGCGTTGCCGGAATGTCGCTTCAGCAAGCACCACAAGGCCTCAGGACGGCCCACCCCAGGGCCTGCAGCCTCCGGAGGAATTGAAATACCAAGGCAGGCAGCACAACTAACTAGTGGGAAATCAACTATCGAGAGGGAAATAGGTTGGATACCTACTTCTCAGTGCGAAATCCTTCGAAAGAACGAAAAACTAACATCTCTCAACATCTATCTCTGTCAGCTGTTGGTAAATTCCTCTGAGCTTTTCGCTGCCAATGCTGCGGTCAATACCTTGGTCTGAGTTGTATCATGAATGTTTTTCAAACTCCCTGAAAAAAATTACGCAACCAACCTCTTGGTGTTGTTTTACATGTTTCTGGATGATTGAACCGTTTATTGATGCTGGGGAAAATAGGAATATTTGAAAAATCAAGGCACCACCTAAACGAAGGCAAAGGTAGGACTGGTAGACATTCCACACCAGTCCAGCGTGCTGCCATGGTTGTGTGATGATTCTGCTTCGCTCCTGGGGTAGAGACTGCCGGATGGGTTTGATGTTGCTGCAATGCAGCCTTGACCTTGCACATGCTGCACAAAAATCCATCCGCTTCTAAGTCTCGAAACTTACAATTCCGCAGGAAGAATGACAGTACAGGATGTGATTGGCATGATGTTCATTTATTTTCATATCTCACATTTCTGACGAAAATCATCAGACTATCCAACAATCAGCTTGGTCAATGGGCAAGTGTGAGACCTTCGTGGGCTGCGCCCTGCTGAAGTTCTCGCTGTCCATTGCTGCTTCCAGTTGCGCGTTTCTCAGCAACGCTTGGTGGCGCACCCGTTGAAGGCCGTCTGCTTGCACAATGGCTGCCTCGGCCCAGCTGGATCTTCCGCGGGGACATGGCGCCATCTTCACTAAGCACCTTGAGATCATACTGACTCTCTGGTTAACGACATCCGGTGCATAGAAAAGTCATGATTTATGGATGGTTTACATATAAAACGTGTTTTTGCTTCAGCTTCCCGGTCGGTTTTCCAGAGGGTCAGGGTCTTCCATGACCCAATCACAACAATGCCGTGGCGGAGCCGTAATGCCAATAAGTGTCTGCAAATATCAGCCAAAACGGTGACACTTTCGTGACACTTTTCAGCAAATGATCTTTTGGTTGATGGTTTCAACCCTATGACAACTATTAGTCAACCAATCATGAGTCAATAGTTAATAGGAAAAACAACAAATGCCAAGCAAACCGCCAGCCCGTTAGCTGTTGAACCCCTATTGTTGCTAATTATCCCTTGTCATTACTATTACTATTAATGGCTATAACGCCTAGAAAACCCTCTACAATCCCTTCTTAATCCCTTCAACCATACCTATTACCCTTAACCATGGTTAGAACCACCAAGCAGTCTTCCAAGAGTTGACTGTCACAGATGTAAAACTCGCCCTTGGCTGCGCATGGCTGCGCCTGGTTGTTGGGGTTGTTGGCTGCGAGATTTCCAAGGGCTCCGAAAGCCAACGTTTGAAGGCGAGCCTTGGCAGGCACATCCAGCCGCTGAAAAACGATTGTGCCACAGGTGGTTAACCAATGATTGCCTGGTGGTGTGCCATGATATTGTGATGAGATTTACAGAAATCAATTTACCATCAAGCCAGGTGTGAAGTGATCAGACTTTACCAGTGACTCACTGCCATGAGTCTGGAATGGAATTTACAATCCAATATGGCCATATTTAAAGCATCTCATTGCAGATCTTTTCAGGCCAATGATCACCAAACTGACGGATGATCCTTGAGTCACATCGGCTGGGCTGGATGAAAAATAGCTGAGCCACAAGAAATGGAGATGTTCGAGGCCAACTTGAATAAGTTGATATGTTTATGGGTCAATAATGGGCCAACAAGAACCAACCAACAAAGGTGTAGGAAGCGGGTGAGCAAACATCCCAAGACGAGATTGGCCGCCGGCTTGGCCCGCGGGCGTGCTTGGAAAATTTCTTCATGGCACCAACAATGACCTGGCAGCGCAGGCGCGCCATGGCGTGCCCCAGCAGACTTGACCAGCGCCAGTTTGTACAGGGGCGTGGGCCGAGCCAAAGGGCAACCAATCACCCACCCAAGAATGATCATTCTGCTAGGCAACCATTGGTAAACCATGGGCTTTGGGCCTACCATGATTGTAGCACATACCATCACATACCAACATGATTCATGCTTGCATGCAAGCATGCGGAGACATACGCATGCGCCGCTGTTTCTTGATCTGCGCAACAATTCTTGAAGATCGTGAATCACTCATGCATTTTTGCATTCAGTCGATGCTGTCGGTCAAACACATGCATCCAGTCTTCTAGTAAAATCAAGTCCACCATCACCAGACGGTCCCCCACCCCTCCACCCCAAGCTTTGTACAATGGATTAAAATGGGCTGGCGAATACTGGTGGAAGATCCAGCTGGCAATGAATCACCAGTGGTTGCAAAATGTTGCTTGACCAGCTGGCAATTTACAATCAAACAGGGCCTCCATACTTAGCAGCTGGAACACTCAATTCGGCTCTGGCGTTCCCAGCCTCAATACTCCGACAGGCCATAATGGAAGACCTGGAGCTATCACAGGCGGCGCTCAAGGAAAGCTCCAGCCTACCTGCTGATAGGGGACGGATTCCCCAAAATGATAGGTCCATCCCCAACATGAGCAGTTTGATGCGGCAAGGCCAATTGCAAATACTCCCATGTATGACAAGGACATGCCCACATCCGTTCCGTCAAACATGACCGGTCAGGAAGCACAATCCCCTGCTCACTCGCAGCATGCCACAGTCACCAGGTAGCCGTGCTGGTTCGCTGGATGGTTCGCAGCCAAACCTGCGGGAGGGACGACAATCTGCCCAGCTGACAGCACAAACCAAGCATCACATCGGCAGCTTCATCCTTTTCCCGTCAATGTTCATGATCAAACTAAGAAACTGAGGATAAAAACTAAGAAAAACTATGCTTATGCAAACTAAGATAAACTCACTTGGACAAGCTTTCCTTCGATCAAACTATACTTATGCAAACTAAGACAAACCCTGTCCTAAGGAGGTTAATGTCAAACTTTAACTTTGATCAATTTCGCCACCGATTCGAACCAACACAAACCCCATCAAACCGCAGGTTGTTAGATCAGGCTCAGGGGTGTGCCCACGTGGCGCCTGCCAATGCCCCACAACCTGAAGCCAATAACCTCAGATTGAGAGTGTGCCGTGGGCTGTTCAAAACTTTGGCCCCACAAGGTTTCACAAGGTCTAGCTGTAGATTCGGCGGTAAACTACCCCAATCTTTGAGTAAGTCTATCTACTCAGATAATTTCACAGATCCAAATATGCATCCCCCAATGGAACTGGTTGCGGTGAAACTGCTGGTCGCGCGCGTGGGATCCAAAACCCCCCCCGTACCAATTCAGGCAGCTCCTCGCCGGACCGAGATGCTCAGAGTCACCTTCAAATCGTCGCATGGCCTAAGAGCCATAAGACTGAAGATGTGGCTGTTAGTAGGGAGATGTAGGGGCCGAGTTGGGCTAGTGAACCAAAACAATGGTTCTTAGTAAGGGTAGTCACCAAATATTATCACAGTTCAACATAGTTCAACAATGATCACCAACTCCATTGGATCAATGTCAGCGTGTACCAAGAATGGTTGAATTGTTCATTCATTGCTGGATAGGATTCATGATGCTGAGTAGCGCTATCGCAAACACCGAGTGGATGGCCATGATTCAACTACTAATAGCGACCATGAGTATTGACCACGGCTGCCAAAAATGGGTAGTTCTGTGTGGGTGGAAGGAAAAAGCTGCAATGGATCGGATCGAAACAAACCTTGAACACTTGTAAAAGGTTTGGGAGCGTATCATCCGTTGAAGCAAGAACGTCTAGACTTCCAATGGAACATCCCCGGTTTGGCTCTATAGGATTCCTGCATGTGATCCCGTGCCAAGTCGCATGTGTATCATGGCACCTATCAGCCGTAGATCTGAGGCAGGTGCTCCCACGATTTCTTCCACCGCGCCATTGGTTGCCGCTGCCTCGGGGGCCAGCTGCTTCGGTCACAAGGGACGAGATTGCCAGCGGTACCTGGTGGTCATTGAAGTGGCAACGAACAAAGGCCTAAAGGGCCAAGAAAAAAGTAAAAACGATGACACCAACGAGGACACCAGCAACACCACCACCAAGAACAACAAGAACAACAAGAACAACAGCACCAGCAACAAGAAACACACCACCACCACCACCAGCAGCAGCAGCAAAAGCCGCAGTGGTAGGACCAAGAGCGAGCCCAAGTCCGAGGGCCCCCACTGCTTGCAACTCTGGGCAGCCAGCTGTTCCACTCATGGCCCCTGCCCCTGCCTGCCGCCGGTGATCAACCCCCAGCCTCGGGATCCTCAGGCTACATGGTGGTTTCTTCAAAGTGAACCCCCAAAAATGGCTGGTTCATTACTGTAGGTGGTTTCCTAAAATCGGGAACCCTTAAAACAAGTGGCTAGTTTATTAGTACAAACTTAATTAATGTATATTAAAATGGTTGTTTTTTTCTTATAACTGCATGTAAATGCTTAAGAGTGGATGCGCTTAGCTTGAGCAAGCACCGGTACACCAGGGAGGCCCAGCGCTCCGCTGGTGGACTGCTTGGACACGTCAGCATTTCGGACCAAGCTGTGACACCATGGGTGGACAAACCCGTGAGTGGTTGCCATGTAAGATGGCTTTGAAGAGTCCAAGCTTAACCAGCATCAAAGATAGAACCTGAGTGAGGTATTCGCTGATGGCAACCCATGAGTGGTTACCATGAGTCCATTTTCTATGAAATAGTTTAAGCAAAGCATTAAAAAAATCGCATCAACCATTAATATCATTAATGGTCCATTGACGAACCATTATTGACCATTTTGAACGAGGGCTAAGCTCTAATGAACCTTGAATTATCATCAGGTAGTTGTTTAGCCATTCTTGTTGGTGATCTTTTTTCCATCGCCTTCTCTTGTTGGTTCCCTCTCCCCTATGGTTAACCGTCATTCATGGTTATAATCAACCCCTACAGGTTACAACCAACAAGAGAGGTTATCACTTGCCATAACCCCGTTCTAAGATCCATCAAAACAATGAACAATCGGTAACAAAATGATTATCCTTATCAAAATCGTACATAAGTTATTTCCCCCTATTGTGAACCATCACTAATGGTTTTATAACTCGCTATAACCCTTACTCAATCCATGGAAATCATTATCCCCCATTCTTAAGCATTATCAAATCAGTGATAGATCGGTTATGAACCCCTACCATTAACCATCATCAAATATCCTCCCCTATTATCCCCTTTTATATCCTATTATTAAACTTTGACCAGACCACGGACCGACTGCTGCTGCACTGTTCGCTGTGCACGGTAGTCTTGGAAGCTGTCCGCAGTATATCCTATTATTAAAGACTATATAACTCCCTATATTAACCATCATGTGTCACTATCCCCTATTATCATGAATGGCTACATAGCTCCCTACAAGCCCGACCACACACACCCCGGCACCCCACCGGGGAGACCCACAAGGACGAGTTTGTTCGCCGCGCCTCCTGAACCTCTGCGTTGCCATGATGCCGCCGCATAGCTGCTGTGATGGCCTGGCCCGTGGTGACGCTTGAAGAGGAATGGTGGTGGTGGTGGTTTGTAGCGGTTGTCTTCAGTGTGGTCAAAGGTTTATGAGAACTTAGTTCATGAGAACTTAGTAACTTATGGTTCGGCTATCATGGTGAATGATTTGTAATGTTTAGCTATGGTTTGTAGTGGTTTTTAGTGGTTGCTTATAGTGGTTGCTAATCACCATGTTTGTAAGAATCTATCATGGTCAATCGTGTGTAAGCGTGTGTAGTGCTTTGCGATGGTTTGTAGTTGTTGGTAATGGTTTTTAATGGTTGTTAAATACCGATGGTTGATTCAACCATAGTGCTTGTAGTGGCTATGAACAATGGTTTAATGGTCTAAAGTGGTTGTTTAATGTTGTTTATAGTGGTTGCTTATTTAGTGGTTGTTAATTTAGTGGTTGCTTGTAAGAATGTTAATGGTTTGAAAGAAGCTACGATGGTTACTGGTTTGTAATGCTTTGCAATGGTTTGTAATGGTGGTTTGCAATGGCTTATAACTTGTCTAATCAAAACAGTCTCTCTCTCTCTCTCTACCGCCATCTCAAAGAGTTCAGCTACAGCTGAGGGCGATCAGGTGGCCCAGCTCTTCAGCCCACTAGCTGGTTCGCCAGCAGCTTCATCCAGGTACGCCGCTGTTTGGGTAGAAACGAAACTTCTACAAACAGTAATGATTGCAATTTTTGATTAACGATGGCATTTATCCTTTATACACCACCCAGTTTACAATGGCTTATAGCCGCTGGAAGTGGTGTATAAAGGATTTATGGTAATAGTACGGCCAGCACTTGTGCTATGCCCCGACGTCCGTCGGGACGCATCGTCGGGGGCTCATTTTTCGTGGCCCTGCCAGTGTTTTAGAGACCTCCCATGACAAGTACAACATGTTACGTCGGTCCCCCAACTCTAGAGTTGAGGGACGGAGTTCGTGGCAGGCTGCGGGAAACTGGCTGTCCTGGAACGCTCTTTTTTTGCTGGCTCGTGCTAGTACACTGTGTGCAGTACTAATACAACATATAGTTTCCCGGGGGTGGGAAATTTGATGACCCTCATCATCCTATAGTAGCGGGTTCCTATAACTTCCCCTTATGAAACTTCTAATACAACATATAGTTTTCCGGGGGTGGGAAATTTGATGTCCCTCATCATCCTATAGTAGCGGGTTCTTATAACTTCCCCTTATGAAACTTCTAAAGATTCTAATACAACATATAACACATAGTTTTCCGGGGGTGGGAAATGTGATGACCCTCATCATCCTATAGTAGCGGGTTCCCTATACCTTCCCCTTATGAAATTTCTAATACAACATATAATTTTCAGGGGGTAGGAAATTTGATGACCTTCATCATCCTATAGTAGCGGGTTCCTATAACTTCCCCTTATGAAACTTCTAATACAACATATAGTTTTCCGGGGGTGAGAAATTTGATGACCCTCATCATCCTATAGTAGCGGGTTCCTATAACTTCCCCTTACGAAATTTCGAATAAACTGTTAATACAACATACAGTTTTCCGGGGGTGGGAAATTTGATGACCTAGTAGCGGGATCCACTTTACATAGTTGGTAACCCCTGTCACAACCACTGAGCGCTACGCCCCTTCGGGGCGTAGCGCACGTGCTGCGGGTAATAGTAATGATGGCAAAATGGTGTATAACGATTACACTCGTCATTAATAGTTTATCACGGTTTACACAAATGCTTGGTAATAGATGCTAGTTTATAATGGCTTGTGGTGGTTTATAATAACAACAGTCATCAAAACAATGGTACGTGGTTTAAATACAGTAAATGATGTAATATTAATCGTTTAATGCGACAGTAATTACTGAATTTGATGAATAAATTGGTGGGTAACAAAGGTTTAGAGTGATAAATTTATTTGGTTGTGATTGCGGATTCATCAACCATGGTCTAAAATGATGGTCTAAAATGGTTTTATTTAATACTAATCATCAATGATGTTTGAAAATAGTTCATCTCTCTCTCTCTCTACCGCTGTCAGGGTTAATGATGGTCATTTTTGGTGATTCATCGTGGTTAGTGCAATGATTAAGTATGGCTCCTGATGACGAATGACGGTTGGTCATATGGTCAATCATCAGTGCGATAGGCATATCTTGGAGCATTTGTACCATCAATATGCCCGACCCCCGCAAGGGTTGAAACCTGAATGACGCCCTCCCAAAAGCAATGGCCACACCCAGTGCCCTATCAGCTTCCGAGTTTGTCCATGCCTCCATGGCGGCGCAACACTGCTGGGTTGAGAGTCTTTGCTGGCACTGGCACAGCCAATTGGCGAGCCTCGGAGCATGCCATGCCACCCATGGGGGGCTTCCTATGGTTAGCCTATAAACTTACAGCCTCTGACCGTAAAGGTTGTAACTATACCACTTGCCATAGTCTTCCTGATGTGGGCTCATGTTGTAACATTATCATGGATGCATCCAAAGTGGACTCAATCGTTGCAAGAAAATCACGGACGGATCATGCTTAGGGAATCTAAAAAAAGCCCGTTGACTGTTGAGGAGGGCTTTATCGCGCAGCTGCAACCTTTCCTGTCGAGCTTCGGATCAAGTGCATGTCAACTTCTGCATGGCTTTGTGCTTCCGCATCTCCCTGAAAACAATTTACCTATCCCCAGGTTGATGGGAACATCGAACTACTTTCTTATCTTGTTGGAAAGCCTGATTGTAACCAGCAATGATGAGAGGATCCATCTGTTCCATCTCATCCTGGGGCGGTGCTGAAGCTGATTGGCCGAGCCCAGCCAGAGCCCCATCTGCCGCTCTTTTTCAGCCAGGTTCGGCCGCTCAACTGCCGCCTCCGCTGCCAGGATTTTACTGGCTGCTCTATGTCCATCTGGGGGCGTTGCAGCTTTCCGCGTGACGCGTCCACCACCTTTCTGGTCGATGCCCGACTGACCATCGCGTCCACCTTTCAGCACTGCCGTGCTCAGTAGCCCAAGAGGGTGGCCATGACTATGTAGCCCAAAGAGCTCAAGCTGATTCCGAGGAAAGAGTTGAAGAAAAAGAGATTCCCCTCACCTCAGAAACAGCAACAAGTTGCAGCGCCGCCAGGCCAGTACAGAAACATCCAGAAACACTCACTAAACTGTGAACAGCCAAGGGATTTCGCTGCATTTTCCGAGACAAATCATATCATGGCTTCCCGGATGTGGAAATGTCACTGCTGCCACCGGACCGATGCACTTGTTCATCCAAGGGCAATGATGATCCCAGCCGATGATGCCTGAAGCGGTCACCAGCTGGTGGCGCGGCGCTGGACACGGCTACAGCTCAGGAGCAAGGAATGGCTCAAAATGTTCGAAAAATTGGTAGTTGATTGTTCATTGAATGAATCACTATTGAATGTGCTGTTGAATGAATACCGTTGCGAATGGAAAGGAAGGATGATTGACGTCCAGATACGCAACATACCACTCTCAATGAATACTGAATACATGATTTGTTTCTTTCAATTTACTACCTGATAATGATTCAGATTCTGGTTGGTGGTTTCAACCCCTATGAAAAATATTTGTCAACCAACCATTTGTTAATCAATAATAGGGAAAGTAACAATGGTTCAACCACCGACTAGGATTTTATAATGCTGCTTGGATTGGTTTGCACAAACATGTGGGAAGTGGCAATAGCTTATGATGGATGAGTATTTGTTATTGATAATTGACCTAGGACAGTAGTCAGCACTCGTTCAAAAAAATGGTCCCGAATCTCCAATGTGTGGATGTTAACCCGTGCATGGCAGTGCCTGGTTCGATCATGTGTGGGACCAATGTGATGTGCAAGTTAGCAGCTCATCTGCCATTTGGTGAGGTCATGGTAGCTCCTTAGCTTTAGAAAGGGCCATAGGGACACCCCTGGCTCCAAGTCGCTCCCTCTCAACCCGCAGCCAGTGATCCTTGCCAGGGATTTTTCAGAATATCGAACTCCAACTCCCTGACGGATCCCACGTGAACCAAGTTGCACACTTGGCAATATTCGCAATGTAGAACCCCAGCTGGTTGCTTCAAATCGCAGGCCTTACCAGTGCAGCAAAGGCAAGCATCAAACAGTTGGCACCCAGGAAACAAACCACCCATCAATTGAATCAATTTTTTGCCAGGGCTTCCAGGGGGTTTGCCCGAAGGAACTAAACAAGCTAAACACTCGCAACTGAGAACAGCATTGATGTCTTGGCAAAAAATGAAGCGCAAACAGTGCATCGCATCCCCTGTTGAGTCGCCAAGGCACATTGCAATGTCTCTTGCCATTGGACGGATAAAACTGCTCTGGTCGTCCTGGGCCTGCACTGGATTTCAAGTGGCCAACAGTGACCTACACTTGACGGCGGCCTACACTGGTTCAGATGGTTGAGATTGCTATGGCTAAGAAACTTCCCCATATTCTGCTTGGCCCCAGGAACCAGCCAGAAACCCATCATCAACCATCACTAGCGATTCAGTATACAGAATTTGTTGGCGATTAACTATCCGGAATCGCTTTGCCATTCACAACCAACCAATTCCACCTACTATAGCCATTATTATCATTATTCACCATTAATTGACTGGTACCCAATGCATTTTCCATTAATCGACCACCAGTAACCATTGATACGATTCATCACCAGTACAAACCACTTGATGCGCAACAAAAACCAAATCTTTAACAAGAGCTACCCACAGAAAACCACATGATCAACTACTAATTAACCCTTACTTCACGCTTGTAAACTACCATTTTACTATAGGAAAGAATCAAGAAAACCACAATTTTCACCATGAATTGATTCAGTTTAATGGCTACCCAGGATTAATCAACCCTAGGTTCATTAATTGGGGGTATCCCCTATCAGCCTTGGTTTTCCATTAAAATGGGAACCCCCCTAGTGATCATCAACCAGGGGTTTAGCTTCATCCTGGGTAGCCATTACCATAGAAAACCATATCACCAACCATTAATTCACCCTTCTAAAGCACCATTGGCCACCAGCATTCCCCCCCCTTCACGCGCCTCCGACGCTGCCCGGAGTCGGCTTCAAGATGCCAGGGTTGGAGGTGGCGCATGCCACAAAGGAGACGGCAGAGGCCAAGGTCACCCCGAAACCCAGGACCGTGTGGAGCCTGGGCGAGGAACGATGGCTTCGTGAAGTGGTGGTATTGATAGTGGCTACTACCATCAGCAACCAAAACCCTAAAAAAGGTAGGTTTTACCTTCCAAAATGTGGGTTATAACCTGTAAGAATGGTGGTTTTGGGGGCTCATGGTAATGGGTAATAATCGGGGATAATAGTGGATAATGATAATAACAAACAATTTGTATCAATTTATAATGGCTAATAGCAAATTTATAGTGGTCAGTAGTGGCTACTAATGGTCCACTCTGGCAGCTGTCCGCTGAGTCTGCTCACCCTAGGCTAGCTTGGCAGAAGTGGCTATTAATGGGTAGTACTAGGGGATAATAATGGATAATGATAATAACTAACAATTTATAATGGCTAATAGTGGGTATAATAGTGGTCAATAATAGGGGATAGTGATGGATAATAAACTGAGAACTACTAGTTAATACTAGTAAATAATGGCTTAGAATGGCTAATAGTGGTCAATAATAGGGATAATAATGGATAATAATGGATGATAAAAACTAACAAAAAGGGTTAAACAACTAGATAGTTAGGAATAAATCAACCAGAATGTCAGTGATTAAAAACCGATGGTTCTGTCTTGTTCCTCATTCAATTTTGTTTGTTGATACTCTTTAGGATCAAAACCTAGAACAATGATGAAAAATGCGTGATCAATTGTGTTTGTTGATACTCTTTAAGATTAAGAAATGTAGAAAAATGCGTGACATTGCGTGTGCTTGTTCCTGTAGCAAGCCAATGACCCCTTCGGTTGCAGTGCATGCGCAGTGCCTCCAGGGCCCCTGATGCCTCGCCCACCCTGAGGCAGGAACAAACTGCCTCTTTTGCTGTTGTACCTGGGTCGTTTCCCAAAACGGTGCGCAGCTACCCTTGGCACTGCATGGGTTGCGTGTGGTTCATTCATGCGTACTGATGCTGATGAAAGCATTTTCGAGGATGCGTGTGCTGGTGAAAGCACTTTGAGGGAAGTTCCCCAACCGTCCCCATTCGCCCACTGGAGTTGAAACTTCTGCTGTGCAGCTCCATGATTTCACGGCCCTCTGCAGGTTCAAATCTCCCATGGTTGAAGCTCCGTTTCCGTAGTGATCTCCCAGGATTCCCAGGATCTGTTGGCCACGGTTGCCGGGCATCGGTCACTGCCAAGCTGCGAAGTGAATGAACATCCAATGGCCAAAATCACCTTGGAACGGAGCCGCAGCGATGTGGAGATTTGTTCTCCTGCTCCCAATGTGGACAAATTTTGTTGAGAAAAAAAACGGTCCCTGTGAAAATCTGTGAAAGCTGCCACTAGACCCTGGTGAATGGCAAATATTATGCTGCTTAGTGGTTTCAACCCCTACGAAAAAAAGGAGTCAACCAACCAATTGTTAATAATCACTAGCGAAAATTTTCAAAAATGTTTGAAACCACCAATCTGTTAGCTGTTTAACCACTATTGTTGCTTATTATCCCCTATTATTAACCATTATTAACCATGGTTAAAACCACCAACCAGCTGTTAACCACCAGGTTTTTATACTTTGCTGGGGAATGTTAGCCAAGTGACCGACAGCATGACGAAAGAACAGCACCAGTGAGGCCCTGCAAAGATACTTCTGCCAAAGCAACGCAGGATTCGGATGCGGCCAATCTTTGCCTCGGATGGCCACCAGGTGGGAGAACAAGATTACCACCTACTCAATCCTGTAGACAAGTTGGTCTGATGGCTGGCTGTGCCGAATCCTACTCATAGTTAAGAAGACTTGAAATGAATCAAAACCTAACGGCCAGTACTTTCTTGACACCATCGAACCTATCTTTTTGATTATGAAGCAGCTCAGGGTACCAATTTTCAGGGTGACTCAAATAGATGGGGGCATTACTTGTGTGTTTGTGTTAGCACTCATGGTGCGGTGGCTTAACCTGTCGGATCCTGGTTGATTCCTCACAGCCTGACCTCGGGCCGACCTAACTGGACGGCTGTGCTGCAAAGCGTTGGTGCAACTTCAGGGAACATCAATATTAATTAACCAGCAATAATGGGGTACAGTACATTAACCAAGCCTAGCTGGTTAGTGGTTAATAATAGGGTATGATAAGTAACAACAGTAGGGGATATACCAGCTATAAATGGTTGTGGGTCAATATTAACCAACCATTAGTGGGAGGTATTAACCAACCATTTTAAAGGGAAAACTAGCTGGTTAATGATAGGGAACCAGGGGGGCCAAGGGTGAACTGACCCACAGCCAGATTCTTTGGTCCCCGAAAACTGTGCCATCACAGGTGTTTCGACCAGGAATGGATTCGTATATGTGTTGTTGCAATTTTGACATGGTTTCCCGACTCTCCTGACACCATAGCCTATTCTACAAGCCGCATCTGGCACACAAATTTGTCTCCCTGGGTGGTCATTATTGCCGATCCGGGTTGATTATAGTTTCTTGTGGCTGATTGTACTGGAGCATTCGCACGATCTTTTTCGTGTTTGATAGTCTGCGATGGGAAGTTGTCCGACAATCATCTACTCAAACATGGAGCAGCAGTTGGCTCACAATAAAATCTCGTAACAGGTTGTTGGAATATCCTCTCCCCAATTGTGTCTCTCTCTCTCTCTCTCTCTCCCCCTACCTTCAAAATGCACACGTATACTTGATCTACACATGATAAAAGTGTGAAGAGACTTAGGCTGACACAGAACCTGTCTCCAACAGCATCTACCTAGTACAACCTGTAATGAAGAAACCACCAAACACTGTAAGTTCAATTGCTCTATCACAAAAAGCGGGCACTTCATCGACGTTCTGCTGGCTTTGGTTTCCATTCAATCGTCACGTCCTTTCCATCCTTTTCCTCTACACCAAAAGTGCGCAAGTTGAATGTCCTCATACCTATGCTGTGCCCTACCTCGATTCGACTTCACATGACTTCACCTCGGCACATCCAACGCTTCGTGAAACGCCGCCGCGCCGCTGGTGCTTCCTCGATCTCCAACGGCAGCGGCGTCAGGGGAATGGCCTTGGCTTTCTGGGCCAGCATTTCGGCAGCCTGGGCTGACGACTTCGCACCCCAGCTGCAACGCCGGAAAACCGACGCTAAGAACTATGGATGGCACCGTGGGCTCATGAACATGTCAAGCACAGTCACACACACACACACATGCAAGAAGCGCGAGAGCTGCTTGGAAATGCCAACACAAGGAAATCAAATACGTGGCTTAAACACAATATAAAACACAAGCAAAAGGAGAACCCACCCTGACTCATCCTGAGGAATCAACCCTGGTTCAACATGGTTCAACCAACAAGCCCACAGGATCCAGCATTTTGGGCAACACTTCCACCACAGTTTTCCATCAACCCAGCTGCCTCCACGTCTGGCTCCTCATAGCCGCCTAGCTCAGAGAAAAGTGCCCTTTACTGTAAATCCTTCGCTCAACCAGAGTAAACTATTCATTATGTGTCTGCTGAACACCGTTGTTTTTTCTCTAAATCTGCCCCGACACGAGAGAAAGAGTGTGTGTGAGAGAGAGATGTGAAGACATAATTGCGTAATCCCCCTGTAAATTGCCGGAGTAGCTCAGGCTATAAACATGATTTCAAGGGGATATCGTGTGCAACTACTTGTGCATTTGACAAATGGAGCGTCAGAATCACAATGCAACACGGTGATTCTGTGTCTGCGATCCACATGGCGTGCAGCCATGTGCAGCCATAGAATAAGATTCAAGTGCATAGCAACAAGACAGCGAAAGATTCTCATTAAAGCCAGTTGCCTCGAAGACATCCTACTGATATTCAATGAACAGTCCTTATTCTTAAGCCCGAATTATCCTCAGTAACGAGTACATTGACCCCTATCAATCTCTGTTGACCATGGTTAAACATTGAAAAGATGCCATATAATTTCATGTAACATGAAAAACTTCATGCAACATTTAAAAAACCTATTAAAGAAACTTAATGTAGCATGAGCAACTTTCATGTAACATGAACATACATGAAGTAACATGAAAAAAATGCGGTAACGTGTAAATCTGCCTCCATTTCTTTCCTGGTTCACATGCTCTGGAGCCGTCCCCAGCATGGCTGGGTTGGGATCTCCCCCCGGCATGGCGGTCACAGCGGGCACGGTCCATGCAGCGGGGGGGGCTTGGCTCGAGAGCTCTGAGCGACGGCAGGAACCGGTGACAGCGATCGACCCCTACGAACGACCCATGGTGGCCATCAAACATGGCCACCCCCAATGGTTAGATGATTGGTTGATGGCGAGATGAGTCAAACACTGCCATTGGTTCGATGATTGGTTGATGGTCAGATGAGTCAAAGATGGTGAACATCAACTACAAGTATTGGTTAGATGATTAGTTGATGGTTCTGGAGGAGATCAGTGAGCCGATAGTTGATGATCACTCACCTCAGGCCAATTGCAGTTCACCGTTTGGCGATCAATCAACGTTTGGTGGTCTGCTGCTGATGATCTGACAAAATGTGATCCGTTGAGATATGTAAGTTGCAGCAACTGGGGTCTGAACACTTTGCAGCCCGCCACCTGCATGTCAGCAGCCTCGGCACAGCACTTGGCAGGCTTCGAAATTGGGACAACCCGCTGGAGAGTGACCAAAAGGGATGCAACTACTCAGAAAATTGAAACCATGATACTCACGAGAATGATGGAAACACGAAAATTATGCTCCCACAAATTATGGAAACATGTTTTTTACACATCTAAAAAACCTTCTGGAAACCTTATGGAAACATGAAAATTGATGGCGCCATGCCATGGAGAACGGCCATCATGACGGCATGTGCTACATCCAAACCTTCCCTTGCAGCAGGGTGTCACCCGCGGGCCTGGTGAGGCTGATATATGACCGTTCTGAATCACCGCTAGCCACCAACCACTGTCAGGGGGTGACCTGGGCTTCACAATCATTAGCTGGACATTTCTCAAAATAAGAGTACCACCAAATCATCCTCTACGAGCCATTTGAAGTACTAAACCAGCCCTTTTTTGGGGGCTCCCTATTTTCAGAAGCTCCCAACCATCATGAGTCAACTTTCACCAACATCAGCCAACATTAAACCAAAGCCCAGTCCAACAGCCGCAGCGGCCGGCCCTTGCCTTGGGATGTCGGGTCATGAGCTCTTTGGCCAACAGGCAGGAGGCTGGCACCGCGGGCGGCAACCCCCAAACCTTTGGGATGCTTCTCCGGTAGGCTCCAGATCCCACTGATCGAACTGCTGGTTGAACACAGGTAGCAGTGGTGAATGATTGTCATCAACAATGATGTTTTAACCAGCAGTGTGATGATTCATGGTCATTGTAGCAATGTCGTTCATCAATCATCAATCAATCAGTGGTTAAGAATGGGTACCAATCATCAATCAATCATCAATCATTAATTGATTAATTAGTCAATCAATCAATCAATCAATCAATCAATCAATCAATCAATCAATCAATCAATCAATCAATCAATCAATCAATCAATCAATCAATCAATCAATCAATCAATCAATCAATCAATCAGCAGTATGATGAGCTCCCTGAGAATCACCAGCTAGTCAATCGGTGGTTAAGAATGGGTACCGGTACTGGTTGATGGTCATGATTCATGATTGTTTCTGATGGCTGATGGCTTGACTGGATCATCTCGTAGACTTCAACCAGCTAAGCCAGCTTCAGGGCCAACCCACCCTGCCCATGGATGGCCCAAGCAACAAACCGTTGGGCCTCACGCGCTGTCGTGATAACATTACAAGCAACAAGCGTCATCAATGAACAACCAGCAGTAAACCATAATTAACAACAACTAATTGGCAACCAACAGCAACCAATTAACAATCGATTACTACGACTGCAATCATCAATCAATTAAGCATAATTACAACGATCAATCATTATCAATCAATATTGGCCATCATCAGCCACAATTCTCACCTATTTCACCTTGTGTTTAATCGTTGTGAATTGTGCGAACCGTAGTTGTCATTCAAATGTGTTTCAAGATATATTGGCCGTGGCTTTTTGCCATCACTATCCATCAACTGCCTATCAGCTACCCATGCTGGTAATCATTACACCATCAACTATCCATTGTGCAAACCTATTGTTAGGCAAGTAAAGCCATTTCCATACATGTACTATCATTCTCCATCATTATCCATCATCACCAAACATCATTGAACCATCATCATGCCATGAAGTGACCATCACTAAAATCTTCATTTAATTGAATAATTGAATCATCTCTAAAAACTATAGTCAAGCCATCCATCTAACCACATGAATCCATCAATTAACCATCACTGACCATCAAGTAACCACCTGTATCATCCTGTATCATCCAGTTAGATGGCCATTAAATCATCGATTTCGGCCATCACCTGTCACCAACACGAAGCCCATCCGTCAGTTCCGCCTGTGGCGCCACAATCGGCACTGGCAGGTGCCAGGGCTGCCAGCGCCCCACAGAAACGCTCAGCAAGGATCACCTGAACTCACCACGGCTGGAAGGACCCTGGTTGATGGTGGGCTGACCAGGGCTGAAACTGACCTTGATAAAATGGCAGTGGCGGTCAGTTCACCCGGCTAGTCTTCCTGGCTCCCCTGTCATTAGCCATTGTTTTCAAATTGTTTTCCCTATGAATTTGTTGGTTGTTGTTGGTTATTGTCCCCCATGAAACTGGTTGGTTAGCTGCTTGGCCCATACCCAAATGGCTGATCATGGCATCGCTCTTGCTGTCCAGCCCATCCCCGGCGAGATGAGCTCGTCAAGGTGAGCAGGATCGTAGCTGATCGTGGTTCAAGGTTTGATGAAGTGTAAGTGATGGTGGTTCCATGATGCTTGAGCATGACCAATTGATGGATTCATGCTGGTTCAAAACGGCTTAATGATGGCTTAAATGTGATGGATTCATGATGGTAACTTGATGGTTAATTCACGGCGTAATGATGGTGCAATGATGCTGTGACGATGCTTAATATGGTTTCATGATGGTTGCTTGATGCCTTAATGATGCTTTAATACAAGAGTCAGTGATTCTCTGATGACGCTTCATTGATAGTGTCCTGATGGCTACTTGATGATGGTTTATTGATGCTGTAGCGGTGGTCAAGGGATGGATATGGTCATTTGATGGTTCAATGAGGGCTTATGATGTTTTACCAGGGTGGTTTTGTGATGGTTAGTTGAAGATTTAATATTGCTGGTTAGTTGATATTTACAAAAAATAGTTGATATTTCTTATGGGTGCTTAAACAAAGGTTACGCCGGCGTGAAGGGCGCGGAGGAATTTGCACCTCCTTGTTTTCAGTGCCAAGAAATCACAGCAACAACAACAACAACAACAACAACAACAACAACAACAACAACAACAACAAAGGAACAACCCTTCCAGGGCGCGTTTTTCGCACTCAAAACGCCTGGAAAAAACCTGAGTGTTGCGGCATGTTAATCCCCGTTGCACGCACCACTCAGCCAAGTATCCAGGTATTCAGCCACCAAAACTGGCTAAACCCCTAAGGTATAGCATTCAAATACACCTGGCTGAAAACCAGATCTAACATTTCAATGATTTTTGGGAAGATAGGTGCACAAACAATAAAAACCTAGGACCCAACATATATACATAGAAAGCTGCAGTGGGATAAAAACCTTGACCACAAGATCGAAAGCACTAGCTCCAGTTATGGTATATCATGTTTATCATGTTAGGAGCCTCTTGATCATGAGAGCTTCGTCATTCAGGATATTTAAGTCATTTCATGATATTCGGGTCATTGTTTTAAGCTCATCAGGGTTCAATACTTGGACCTCAGACAACTGAGATATTTTTTGGGTTCTGGTTTGTGTAGATCCCATCCAGGACATGACCCAGATTTTCTTGATACATATGGAATATCTGGATTCCAAGCTTTTCAGCCTTGTGTATGAATTGTATGAGGAGTCATGTGTTCCCAGCTGAACTACTCAAGGATATCATCAAGTGTCTTCACCACGGGATTTCACTTGTCTGCGCAGTTAGTGGCTCTAGGGGTTGCTAAATTTGTTTGGGGGTAACCAACGAGTAAGTTTCTGTGCCTAGTGCAGCCATTTGCTTCTACTTGGCCCCCATTTTTGGACATATCAATGCACTGAAGAGGCAAACCCGTGAAAAAATCCATTTTTGGGGGGTTTGCCCCTTCACTACCTATGGAACCACCAAAAACGCTTGGCTCATTACTTTAAATTGAAATTTTTCGGGATATGTTGCATGCTTTCGAAGTTCTTCATTGTTATACTATGTCTACTATGTGGATCCTGTGGTTGTACAGCATGATCAATATGATCAACAGTTATGGCCCATCATGTTTATCATGTCAGGTGGTTGATCTGGCTGCAAACTTGATTATGAATATCATGAGGGCTTCGTCATTTAGGTCATCTAAGGATATTCAGGTCAGTGTTTTGGACGTTCAACCAAGATGGATTTCCCAGAGCGATCTAGAGTGCCCCATGTTCACCAGAATCAAACCATGTGCGTGGTAACCCGATCTTCCTTCGAACACTATGCATTTCACTTGCTGGCTCCGCCAATCAGGCAGATGGGCCATGTGATGCGGCAGCTGGCAAGGCCAGGCTGAAACCCTCCAGCGTGACATTTGCATTTCCAAATATGGAAGGTGAAGTTACCACTGGTTTGGCTACCAGAGGCTGTGAGATACATTAGGATCATCGGGGGTTAAAACCTGGACCTCAGATATTTGAGATCTGTGTTGTTGGATGTTGGTGTGGTCCCGGCCCCAGGGATATCATGATGAGCTTTACCCATGAAAAAGGGTGAAGCAGACCGTTGTTTTTTTGTTTAAAAGTCTTTTATAGAAATGCTGTTTGAGAGCACGTTTTGGGTCAGCAAAGGGGGGGGTCCATGAAACCCCTGAACAGATTGAACCGCTGATGGGTATGTGATGGGTGGGCTCTTGGGCTGAAAACCTTGGCCTGAGATATTTAACAAACATTTCATATTTTGTACTATGTTTACTATGTGGATCCTGTGGTTGTACAACATGATCAATATCATCAACAGTTATGGCCCATCATGTTTATCATGTCAGGTGGTTGATCTGGCTGCAAGCTTGATTATGAATATCATGAGGGCTTCGTCATTTAGGTCATTTAAGGATATTCAGGTCAGTGTTTTGGACGTTCATCCAAGGATACCAAGATGGATTTCCCAGAGCGATCTAGAGTGCCCCATGTTCACCAGAGTCAAACCATGTGCATGGTAACCCCCTCTTCCTTTGAACATTTTGAACACTATGCATTTCACTTGCTGGCTCCGCCAATCAGGCAGATGGGCCATGTGATGCGGCAGCTGGCAAGGCCAGGCTGAAACCCTCCAGCGTGACATTTCCAAATATGGAAGGTGATGTTACCACTGGTTTGGCTACCAGCAGCTGTGGGATATGTTAGGATCATCGGGGGTTAAAACCTGGACCTCAGATATTTGAGATCTGTGTTGTTGGATGTTGGCATGGTCCCGGCCCCAGGGATATCATGATGAGCTTTACCCATGAAAAAGGGTGAAGCAGACCGTTGTTTTTTTGTTTAAAAGTCTTTTATAGAAATGCTGTTTGAGAGCACGTTTTGGGTCAGCAAAGGGGGGGGTCCATGAAACCCCTGAACAGATTGAACCGCTGATGGGTATGTGATGGGTGGGCTCTTGGGCTGAAAACCTGGGCCTGAGATATTTAACAAACATTTCATATTTTGTACTATGTCTACTATATCTACTATGTGGATCCTGTGCTTGTACAACATGATCAAAACCTTGACCACAAGATCGAAAGCTGCAGTGGGATAAAAACCTTGACCACAAGATCGAAACCACTGCTGCAGAATGCCAGGCTTAAAACCTAGCTCCAGCCTTTCCAGTGGTTCCCTTCTGGCACAAAGTAGCTGGCTGAAAACTTAGGGGCATAAGGTAGGAAGCATTATGACCAAAGGTTAAGTTTGTGGGTTGAAAAGCTGGGTTCCAGCATTATATCAAACATATCTTACCCCACATGGTGGGAAATAAAAACCTGAAGGCAACATTGCTGGGATAACATTTAGCCACATGCGCGCGGCTAAAACCACAGCCACTAGGCACCCCGTTTAAGCCAGGAGCACCCAACGGGGATCATGTTATCAAAAATTTGCTCGAATGAGCAGTGGTCAAAGAAGTTGCCGAGCTCTACTCACATCAGCATCGTCATGATCATCACCATCATCACCGTCACCATCAACATCATCATCCTCATCTTTTTCAGAGTCATTGTCATCGAAGTTTTACATGGTTTACCCACGGCAACGAACACCAACGAACAACCCCACCCGCAGCATCATTATGGTTTAACAGCGGCAACGAACGTCATTCTGGCCCCCCACCCCACCCCACCCCCCACCCCACCCCATCCCCCACAGAGCATCAACGCCCAAAGGCAAGCGCAAGTGCATGTCAGCAGCGTAGCATCCTCGTCATGCTGCAAGTGCCAACGAACTTGAACATGCGCACGACGTACCAAACGCACATGCTGATGGATTCCACAAACCACATTCTCGAAAAACGCGCGTTTTCTACCGTGCCCCTAACGCTAGCGTTAGCTTGAACAAGCGGTTAGCCATTGCGATGCCAATGCAACACACATGGAGATGCTACATGCAATGCAAACTCATTTCAAATGTAGGCACATGGTCGAAGATAGCATTGTGGACTCCACGAATGTATGGGCTGTTGCCTGTGGTGCGCTAATTGCCCCTGAAAGTCTTCCCAAGTGAGATGCTTGAGGAGCACCTAGCAGAAGGAAGCAGCTGATAGTTGGCATGGCAGTTAAAATGACGTTTGGCAAACATGATTCCAACACGGATAGATTTCATTGCCTGGCTAACTGTCCCCAACCCTCACTAAGCAAGCCATCACCAACTATTCAGCATCAATTCACCAAAATTGATCCCTTCGAACAGTTCATCCTGTGGATTTCACCTCATCCAACCCCATGACAATCCCCAAATCTATAAGATCTACTAGGCCTGCCGGCTGGGTTGCCATTGTGTATACGAATAGTTTCTTGGTGCAGGCCACCCTTCTGACTTCCCCAAGCTGACCAGTGGAGACCAGGGCGACCATGGCGACCGGCCTCTGTGTCGAAGGTCTCCGCAGATGACGCGAACTCCGGGCTCCTCGCGTCCAACATAACTTGGATCTATGATCATTCCAGCCATGAACATGGGAATGGCAACAACTCACCAGCTTCTCTCTCCGCACATGATGGCACATGCCATCTGTTTGCAAACAAATTCGTCACTCAACCCTGAAGGGAAATTGAAGGGCGCGAGCCCAGTGACTGGGGCCATGGCTCTGCAGGTGTTTGCAACTCCTCAGCTGGGAAACACAAGCTGTACACAGCGAGCTCAGCAGCGTGACCTGATATCACTTGGGAGGGCAAAAAATCGCAAGGTCCCAAGCCGAATCGGTCTTTAAAGTTGATTGAATCTTTAATGATCCTGAAATAGAACTGAAAGAGTTTGTTTGATGATTCAAGCTTTTCTTGACAGATTTTGAAATCATTGGCCAACGAGCCAACCAACCGTAGAACCAATCCCAATCGTCAGTGCTGTCAAAACAACTGAGGTTGCAGCAAGCATAACACTGGACTCGGGCTGGTATTTCAGCAAACGCTCCTAGGCAGACCGAAGCTCTGCGCCCGATCCATGGAGCTTCGATTTACGCCTGCACAAGTCACAAGTCAGGAAGACTCTCGATGTGTAGCGTCACAAGCATGGTCTGAGTTGCAAGCAACCACGGGCTCTATGACCACAGCAGCTGTGTAGGTCTCAGCTTTGAACCTCACAATCTGAGGCTTGGAATGAGCCAAACAGGAGAAACCTGCAGTAAAAAAATGCATGGAACACATGGGAAGTCCGGTGGCCCAGCCCAAAAAACACAGACATTTTCCACCTTGACCCGAGGATTTCAGGGTCACAGAGTGACCTGCCGAACTGCCAACCGCTGAGCGTGGCGCGAGTGTAAAGGTCCAACGCCTCCTCGGCGAGGCTGTGTGCCCAAGGAGTGATACCACTGCTTGGATCACACCTGGTTGGTGATTTCTTAAACCATGGGGGACCCCAAAATGGTCGGCTGATTAATTGATATGAATGGTCCAAGTTGATAAGTAGCATGACAACTGGGGGTACCCCTATGACTTGAGGAACCACCTTATAGTGACTTGGTGCGGTTAGCTATGGAAACGGCCGCACTAGTAGTCCCGTTCTGCTGGGGCGGGACTGTAACACATGTGGCTTGTATCAGCATGAGAACCATGGCAGCAAGGCCTGGGCATTCCCAACATGGTCAGACTTATGATTTAACCAAGGAGATTGCACTGCTGGGTGTTTGCCAGGGGTGTCTGCCAGGGGTGTCTGCCAGGGGTGTCTGCCAGGGGTGTCTGCCAGGGGTGTCTGCCAGGGGTGTCTGCCAGAGATTGCTGGCTTCAAATGTGCTTTTCAATCGAGCAAGGATCAACACATATCAAAGCATATCAAAACCCAATTCTTTCCGGAGGCTTTTGGAATCTTGGTTGCAGCTCGGATGACTCTAAGCTCACATGGGCGACAGTCAAAACTGGTCCTTGCTCGGTTCCGTTCTCTCTCAGCGAATGAGATTTTCATGATTTGATTCTGTGCCACCGCAGGGGAAGCAGGGTTTCCTAAGGGAAGCAATGAAGATGCTTTCGGGACCTTGCGTAAATTGGGCCACCCCACAAGATGACGATTCCCTCACTAGAGTGAGAGTGGTTGAGTGCCATAGGTGGTATACCATGGTACCTTTTGTTTGTGGATACCAGCGGAGCAAAGCTAACCCCAAACACTCCTGGACTGCTGAGATCGTGACCCTTGGATTTGGGCTGGGTCCGGGCAACTAGGGCATCCTTTGTCCCATAGGCCTGCGACGGCGGCCAGTCTGAGATCTCAGCAGCACCTTCTTTCGCTCTGGGCTGTTCTTGACTTCTTGCTCTGACATCTCTGGTTTGAATGCGAAAAGCTTCAGGAAACCAAAATTCATCACCTTCAAAGTTTTATGGCAAAAACATGAAAAAACATTCAGTAAGCTCAACAATCATTTAACTATAGCTAATCAAAGGTGCTATTCATGTCTCCCATGAATTGCCATCGTCTCACGATCCAACACATGGAATACAGCGACTGGTGCGCCTCCCGATAAGGGGCCACCAGTTGAACATTGCGTCCAACTCCGGCCAAACCCACTGCCTCGCAACTTCAATCACTGCAAGCAGCTACTGCTGTCCTTTCTGACTGAAATCAGTCCGTTTCACCGACATGACAGCAACATCAACACCCTGAAGTCACATGCACTGTTGCCCATGGTATCCAATTGGACCATCAAGATAGGTTGCGGGCTGCCAGAGCACAAGCTGTACCTGGCTGGAGGCAGCTGTTCTCTGCAATAATGCTGCTAGTTGTCTGATCCCAAGGTTGCCATGGCTTGTTTCACAACTTGCGTGATCGTATGTGTTCTAGGATTTTCTGAACCAATTGTGGCGCGTGGTTCTTTAGCAGCGACAATCACTGGCCACAGCAAATCATGGCAACAATTGTTGGTCGTTAATGATCGCATACAGCTGGCCGTTGAATCAACCGCCAAGTTCAGCAACCGACAAAAAACATCGAAGTATAAATGGCCCAATGATCATCGGAACCTTCCCAGTACCCAATTGTAAAAGCCGCCACCTTTTTCATGCACGTTGGACCCCCTAGCTACAAGTTACCCAATAAACCACTTGACTGCCTAGCTGGATCTGCCACATATCTGGTATTTATATAGCAGCAATGAACAGCTTCAACGAAGTCGTGACATCAGTTGACGCCGCGAGAAGAAGCGAACCCCGATCCTGATACTGTTTGGCTCTGTGACACGGCCCATATGCTGGCCAATAGGCACCGTGAATGGTCGGTGTTTTATTGGGGTGATCACCAGTGATGGTAGATCTCTATTCAAAACCCCCCTCTATCTGATGGGGCATCTCAAGCACATGGTTTGTGAACATGGATCTACCCAATATGTAAAATATCCTTTGATCAAACCAGCAGTAATGAATGGGACTTCCTGAGTAGCCATGTCCAGCAATAGGTAACCAGCCTTATAGACGACCCTTGACCAACGACAGTCATGATGCCAGGTGCTGAACCCACCAGGGCCGGCCACGTGGCACCGACGCCTGGCCAGCGACGAAGGAAGGACTGTAGCTCAGCGAAGGAGGCCATCTCAGCGCGGGGCGGGCGTTTTGTGACTATGAAGGCAAGCTGCATTGGATTTGTGGCTACTAGGACACAAGTCTCTGTCAAAGTCTCCAACATTCTCACTGGCCATCACTACTAGGATCTGCGAGAGGAAATCTATTATCACTAGATTTTCTATAAGTGGAAATCTATTGTCTACTGTAATCAGTTCGTCATAGCATCTACGAATGGAAATCTAGTATCATTATGTAAATCTAGTGTGTCATGCAGCCATTTCCACTAGCCAATAATAATGTAACTACTGGTGGAAATCGATTGATATCAATGTAATGATTGGTGCACCTCGTATCTAATAAATACCGAAATCGATTTCTAGTATCAGTTGATTTTCGATTGTTCGATTCGTATCCACAAGTATCATCAAGTATCGATTCATTGGGCATGTACAATGGTTAAGAAGCTGTAAGCATATTTAAAGCACATTAAATGGATTATCTTCCTTCAAAATTACACACAGCAGATTGAATGTGATTCTACCTACTAGCCGCATCTGAAAAACGATGTTGAGTTGCAAGTATATCGTGTAAAACTAGTATAGTATATATTAGTATTTACAACTGCTATCTATGACATTATCTACATTAGGGTCATATACATACAATAATATCAATAGTTTTTTGTAGTTCAAAATCACGAAGCTGTGAGGAAAAACTCCTAGCATCTTAAAATGCAGTTATAAGCTGAATCAGCAATCTAAACTAGGATCTTGCTTATCTATAAGTACCTAATGTATGGTTGTTTTTAACAACAAGCAAGATAAGATCATCTGCTTATGATTCTTTGCAATCGATTGTGCATGTAATAGTTTATAATCTATAGTAGTTTAAACAGTTTCTCTCTCTCTCTCGATGATTTCTAGCCTACTTAATTCATATCAATGCTTATATCCTAGCTGTACCTGGCTGAACCTTAAATATTTTTGGTTTATGGTATGGGCGTAGGTATACTTTTCCATAGTGGCCGAAAACTGTCCGTGAGGCTTGAAAATCGTCATGGCGTGAAGTTGTGTCATTCATTGGTTGACGGCTGGGTCAATATTTTGCTTTCCATGCTCGACTATACGAGGAACAAAATCTGACCATACCCTCTGATGCTAACACACATGACTCATATGACCACATAGAGGTTTTCCATTCAATCATCGCTTTCATAGCAATGGCGGGTCCACAAGAAACCTCCCATATATGGAGGGAAAACACAGGCGACAGGAAAATTCAGGCCTGTCTGCTGGGCCAATTGATCTCCAATTAAGCGTTGACCGGTACTGATTATGATACTTAGTTTTGACAATGCATTTTGAACTCTTAGGGTGCTTATCGAATGACATAGTTTAATAGGAGGGTGATTACCGTACCCTCTATGTTAGACCCGCAAGAATGAAACAACGCAGTGGGCGGCGCTCGGCTCCCGTGCTGTGGTGATTTGCAGCCGCAGTTGCACAAGACGCTCATTGGTCGCGTCCTGTGACAGCACCCCCCCCAAGTAAAGCGGGGGCAGTCTTCAGCAAGCTGCCGGAATAATGAGGAAGTAAGCAAATAGGCATAATCAATGGGACTGTCCCCTGAAAATGAGATGTTTTCAAGAAAAACACACATGATTTCTTGGTAACAGAGCAGCAGGCTCCAGTGCATGATGCCTGTGGAAATCTGCATCTCATCTGCTAACAGGATATACGTTGACCCAAGCTGGAGCATGACTCAGCATGACCTAAGCTTACAAGCTACACCGCTCGCTCACTTAACATGTCTTCCGCAGTCTTCTTTGCTTCACGCTGAGTTTCCTGAAGCTTACCACCGTATCGTTATCGGTAGCTCCGGCTCCCCCTGACTATCACTTGCTATGTTACCCTTGTATACATCAAACATTGGACCCAGCGCTGCAAGCAAATGTTGTGTTGTACACCCAAGGTATGAAGAGCCATTTGGCATGAGTCCATTGGAGTCGATGAACAGCATTGACGATGAACATTTCTTTGACAAGTAAAATCACTTGCAAACTTGACGATGAACGCTTATCATTATATGTTATGAGTATTGGTTACATCAACAGGTATCATTTGCTGTTATTAGATGTTATTAGTATATTATTGGCAAATGAATTAGTACCAATCACTTTACAAACAACAAATTAGCAACAATAATTATAGGTAATCAATATTTTGCCAGTCAGTATCAGTTCTACTTGGTGGCTGTTAGATCCCTTGCTAAAAGTCTAACGGTTTTAGTGGCTATCTGGTAAATCAATCATATCCCAAAAAAGCTAAAAAGCTAAGTTCATAGCTGTAATCCACGCAGTCCCATATATACATATATATATATAGGTAATCAATATCTTACCAACTAGTATGAGTTCTATCATGCAATAGTCGATTAATGGTCGATCAAGGCTATCATAGACCACATGTTGCTACTGACGATGAACATTTCTTCAGCATTGGACAACGCGTTGCACTTGCAGCGCCTGCCTTCACTTTCAACGCAGGCTCCGCATTCAATGCGTGCGCCAGCTTGCGGGGCTGAAGCTCTGGCCCACAACGTGCCTAACACGCGAAATCACCAACTAGGATTAGAAATGATGATCTGAGGTTGAGATTGAGCTTAAACATATACAAGTACACATATAAATAAATAAATGGTTAACCTGAAGTTCTAAAAATCGATCTTAAGGTTAGATTTTTTCACAACTTTGGGTGGCGAACTGCTCCCTGATCTTTCTGAGAATCCATGCTGTTTGAAGGAATCCTCGAGCACAACGTATCATAGCGTTTGCTGCATGAGCTTCCCGGGTTGAAATTTCAAGAAGATGATGGGTGTCTATCAAAATGGGGGTGCCCCCAAACCATCCAATATCAATCCTTGATACTGATCAACCATCCATTTTGGGGGTTCCCAAATTCCCAATATTGAGAAACCACCAGATGTTGATAGGTATTCCAAGTGGTCCATTGTGTTCTCAAATTAGTTGCTACAATCCAGCAAAGTAGACAAGTCGAGCAGTTTCCTGGCCCTTGATAACTGATTTACGCCTGGTTTGGCAAATCTTCCCATGACGGCTTACCCTGATCACCAACATGGCATTGCCGTACATGGCGTTGGCCGAGAGTCAAGTAGTTCATGGGACCTCACAGGATTTGTTACGGAAAGTGGCTGATGTATGAGCATTTGTGGTGGATCCTAGCGTTTCTTTGGTTTCATTCTTAATTCATATGGTATAACAGCACTATACACTGCAATAAGGCCCTGAGCAGAAAAGGCGCGACTCCGCCCATCAACACACCTTTGGAGATCCAGCTGTTAATAACCCCCCCTATTTTATCTTCTTTCAAGGGAAATCAACATCGTTTGAGCGGGTTAAACTAGTGATAGCGGCTGGATCTACTATTCACCATCCCGGTCCCCATTAGGAGCCTGTACTAGCCATAGCAAAGCACCAGGTAGCAACCATGATCTAATCAACACCCCGGACAACAAGCTGGTGTGCGACCGCTAGTACAGCAGCGCTGTGAAACTCAGTTGATCCGCCAGGTTTTTCTCGAAGCCAGGCACGACTCCGCTGAAATGATTAGATTCAGTTGGCCGAAAGCGCCCTTCCAAACACATCGGCCTGGTCAAGAACAAAAAGAAATTGTAAATCAATGCTGAACCATGGAACGTGATGATTAAAAGAAGCGGTAAACATAGCGTGATTAGCACATTTGAATCAACATGATAAACAGTTCATATCAAATCTGTATGAATCTTAAAGGCCCAAAAATAGAATTGGAACATTTGTACCAACCGTGCTTACACCAACACAATTGTATAGCTACTTGTAAGTTTGAAGTGGTTTGCGGGCAACCCATAACAGCCCAAACCCAGCCATCACTTTGGATACGAAGCGGCACAACGCCCCACAATGATACTTCAGGACAACAACAAAAAGCATGACAATAGTTACCTAGGGAGTAACTCTATAATCACTAACTAGTGATTAACTCATCAGTACCTGTTGATTGTGACTTGGAGAAACGAGTAGCCAACGCATAGTAATGAATCAATGACATTCAATGACCAAACAACAGCAACAAACACGAAAAACAAGAACAAAAAACAAACAACAGCGACGACAACGCTATTGCATGATAGCGTGGTACATATGAAACTCAAGTGGCTACCCGCCATGGGTCAACAAAAATAGACTTGGACCTCCTTAACAGATGAACATATATGAACCAAGATCATGGCAGAAACCCCCTCTGCTGTGATCCAGATTCCTGAGCCGACTTTTGGTGATGAACCAGCTATTTCCAAACACCCACCTCATCACACCCTTATTTGCAACGCAGTTTGTACAAGGGGAGTTCCATGTCGATAAGCTCCCTAGCTTGAGTCACCTATGGATCAACTGATGATCGTTAACACAGATTTACCATCGCCATCCGTTAGCGTTCACCTTATCTCGCAACGGGCGCTCGCCAAAAAAGCGCACCACGGACACGTTCCAGCCGAGCCGTGGGACAGGTCCAGCCAGGAGCTCATGCACTGCGGGCGGGAAAACTGCCATGACAGGAGCTCACCAACTGGTCGGCAGGGCTGCCGACCAGCAGCCATCATGCTGGGCCATGCTGGGCCCATGTTTGGCCAAAGCAGATCTCTTAAGAATCCCAGGTATGGGGTTGTCATGGATTGTCCATAGCCATGGTGGTAGCATCCAAGTTCATCGGCTCCAATGGTCACCAAATGTCACCAGTAACTTGGGGGTCCTGTCAGGTGGAACACAGCGCTACCCATGGCTACCCCTGAAACCACCCCAAAACCTGCGCAAAAGTCAAAGCCATTGAAAGTTCCTGCTTCCATCTGAGGATGTTTGAGGTGTTTGCTCTTCAATGCGTTGTTCCTATGGCTTCGCTGGAGGCTTGCCCCGCCAAACCCAAGCAACTTCGTTAGAATCGTCGAGTCCCCGAGGTGCCAAATGTTATTGAAACATGTGCACCTCCCCAAGGACCGTGTCAGCTCATCGCCTACCTGCTTTGTTGGCTTTCTGATGCTTTCTGATGCTTTCCGATGCTTTCTGATGCTTTCTGATGCTTTCTGGCATCCAAGATGTGGGCAAAACATGCAAACAACATCTGAGATATCTGAAACATATATGGGCGTTTCTCAATATAGGGGTACCCCCCGAATCATCCACTGTGAGCCATTTACAGTAATGAACCAGCCATTTTTGGGGCACCCCTATTTTGAGAAACCACCATGTGAAAACCCTTGATCTTGCGACTATTCGGAGGTACTCTATGCTGATTATATCTGATTATGCTTATTGACAGCTCCAATTACTATGGCATGCTGTTGCAAAACGAAAGCTGGACCCCATGATGCCAACAAAGGACAGAATCTGGCGACAGGTTCGTCTGCGGGCGTGCCAACGGCACGACTCCAATAGATTTGCTGTGCCAATGCAGAAAATCCGTGTTTGATCGAAACCCAATGTGCTAGCCAACTAGTTAATAAGGCTGTGGTTCAAGAAATGCTCATAGCATGTGGTGCTCGCACACATCATCAACGGATTCTTCTGTGCAATTAAACATCTGCCAGCACTCAGCGACATTGCTGTTTTGCAACCCGGTGATTTGCACATTGCACGGTGTGGAAAACAGATCCGGGTAGAACCATACAGTAGCTGGCTTATGATTGAAGAAATGACCTCGAACATGGGAGGCTTCTGAACTCATTCAACAGCTGGATTCCCCGAAGTCCTTACGTCGAACCACCTCCAGGGCGCCAGAAAACAGGGAACTCCGAAGGGAGGAACTTTTGACCGCCCAGTGATGGCGTTCAGCTTCCAAAGCTTCCTGTGGAAAGATCAAGCACAGATTTCCCACTGCACGAAGACTACGAGAGGTACGATCGAGTTCTTACGACTCTGGCTCTGCTGCCCGGCAATCCGGTGGGTCCGGTAATCGCTGGTACTGTTTGCGGGTCATATCTGGCCATATGCAATGGACAAAGTGGTGATCCAACAGAGTCAACAATAATATGGATCTGACAGGAACGGGCTGTAGATCTGAATGCTGATGGGCCGCCTTTTCACTTGCAACCCCTATGTCAGGCATGAACATCAAATGTGTGCAAGCTAGGCTATCACAAACAGCGCTCGTGATTTCAGTGCTGATGACCCCCGAATTGAAGCCCACAGCAGTCAAGTAGTAGCAGCCAAGCCATACCGCAATTGCACACATTGCCAGGGCGGGACATTGTAGGCATCTGCAGAAGGAAATCAAATGATTCCACCAACTACACATCCTTGCGGGCTGGGTCCGAGGATCCCGCCCACGATGATCAGAACACCCTGCTTACCTGGTAACAAGAGTGACCAATGAGGTCATTGGCAAGCAACAACCAGGCATTGGATGCGGTTCATGATAAAACATTGCAAACTAAGCCCGTTCAACCAATATTCCGTTTGCGGTCCGAAAAGCCCATCTTGCCAGTGCCCAATCCCAGAAACCCATTCTCTCCAAGCCGATTCTACGAAACGTTTCTGTTGCCATTTGCAGGTGAATGAAAGCTGGTCAAAGTTTTGCCCGGCAATCGTGGTAGAAAGCACTTGCGGGACAAATCGATACAACCGACGCTTGACGGCTGAAACAGTCAAACTTATTAGTTTGGAAGCTTTCCACCTATTTCCGAAACTGCGCCACAACATGTGAGGGACAAATTTTAGAATTTATGGTGGCTGAATGTTAGATACCACCTTTAATATCCTTTAATTATTGGTTGCAAACATCCCCAGAACTACCACGTAGCATGATGTAGCATTTTTTGCCGGGGCGTCCAGGGGGCTTGCCCGAAGGAAGCTAAAGACCTTTAGCAGCAGAGCTAAAGGCCCCCCCAATAAACAACCAACATCAACCAACGAGATATATTGAATGTTCTGAATATAGGCCTGTTTCTCCAAACAGGGGCACACCCAGTTATCATCCAGTTTATCTACCATGTGTAGCAATATACCAACCATTTTGGGGGTCCCTATGTTGAAAAAACACCATACTTAGAAGTCTACGTGTGCTTTTGTTCAACTTGGGCTCGCCGAGCAATGGAAATCGATGGAAGGCTTCGACAAAACTGCACCAAGCGCTCCATGATCACAACGCTGCTTGCCGCCAATGCAAAAAAAAAGACAAGCTCTCTCTCCAAACCTTAGGCAATTCATGGGAGTTCACTGTCTATCCTCAGTTTGTGCACATGTGTCCACATGCATGGCTAGGTCATGCTACGTCTGTAGCGAGCCTTTCGGTGCATCCATTTCACAAATTTTCGCTGATGGGCTCCCCTTAGATCGCACTAAATCATTGCATGGCCAACACTGACATCAGTCATCACTTACCCAGAATCCAGTCCCCGAAAATGAATCCAACATAATCCAACAACCATTGGATGAATCCAACAATCATTGTAGATGAATCCACTCACGCGTCAAACATCGACACGACAACTGTCTGCTGTTCGCCACCATGCTTCGCCGCCAAGGTGCAATCTCAAGTGGTGGACAGTGCCAGGCCAGCGCAAACCAAGAGCAAGGAGACGCATTTCACGGACACCTGCGCTGTAGCTGGATGTAGCTGGCAATAGCTGCTGGTGATAGCTGGTGATAGCTGGGTGATAGCTGGTGGTAGCTGTGTGATAGCTGGTGATATCGGGTGATAGCTGGTGATAGCTGGGTGATAGCTGGTGATAGCTGTGTGATAGCTGGTGATAGCTGGGTGATAGCTGGTGATAGCTGGGTGGTAGCTGGTGATAGCTGGGTGATAGCTGGTGATGGCTGTCGTCTTGAAGTTCGAGATTGCATCAACAGCGCGAATATTGAACAACAAGCAGGTGGATGGCGGTTGGTCATGGTTGTGAAGAGTTAGATTCGCTATTGATAATGCGTAGTGGTTAGATAAATTAGATACGTTGTAATACAGTATATATATATATATAGCCATGATGGCTCATGGTTTAACATTGATAAATAAGTACTGGTGAACACTGGCTGATAATATTTGTACAAGTGTATATGTCTTCAAGCCTCATTTGGGCCAGTGCAGTGGAAGGTTTTCAACAACATGTTTGTATAGCAGTTTGATTGTATAGTGCAAGTTAAATCTATAGTGCTGATGAAGATTGATACTGTCTAATGCCAGCTGACTAGCTGCTGTGCATCATGATCTCTGCAGTGCTATGAATCCTGTCATCTTTGAGACGACGCCGTGCCCACGCTGCACCTGCTCTACCCCAGGTCCACCAAGCAGCCTGTGAGAGATGACCGCCTGACGGCCCAACCGCCAGGGGGAAATGCAATGAGCAGCTTGTGACGCAAATCATGAAGCACTCTTCACAACAAGCAATGAGTGTCTTTATATTGCAATTTTCATGTATATGAATATCATATTTGTAAATATTTATCTTGATAATGCAATTTTCATGTAAATGAATATCATATTGATAGGTATAAACTCAAAAGCATGTATACATGTACAAATGTTACGAACGTATACGTGTGTTTGTGCGTATGCCTGTGCGCATTGGTGCCTCAATTATACAAGCATAACATCGTATTGCTTATATGCTATGACATGCGCGCATTGACATGATAAACACCTGACTATGATTTCTGTCACAGCTGCATGCAGATTTGAAACCGAAATTTTGCAAAGAGGGACTATATGTCCCAATTTTGAAAATACTTCGGTAATCTCAATGAAACCCGCCGCATTTACCAATATGATATGCACCATTCATCATTTCCCTAGACATGCACATATGTTATCATTGTCTCAATAGCTGCTGCTACTCACCCTCCAAACCAAGCTAGCAGCTACCATCGTGTTATACGATAGGTGACGCTTCACGAACCGGTGAACCAAACTGTCCTTACCAAGTGCTAACCTACCATTTGGTGAACGGCTCCTGGTAGAACCGCTCCCCCTTTGAAGGGCCCTAGGGATACCCGCTCCTAGCCCAGCCCTCCCCACCAATCAGTGCAGATCCAGCGGCAAAAAGTAGGTTGAAGAGCTGCTGCAATCCACCTGCCGGTTGTGGGCCGGGGGCCGGGGATTTTTTTTTACTGGGATTGTCCTTGGGTTTTTTGTTCAATTTGTTTTGTGATTTTTTGGCCGGTTTCTTTTTTTACTCGGATTGTCCTTGTATTTTGTTTTGTTTGTCCATGTTTTAGTTATTTTTTCTAGAAATACCATGGGATTTTCCCGATGATACTGGTCCAACATCTGGATTTTATCAAGAAAAATCCATGAACAAGACTTGTTGAGTGGCAAAGCTACAAAGAGGATCTCATCACTGATCCATTATGGAGCTGCAGTCCAAATGAATGATAAATAGCTGCTCACATGGAAGGTTCACACGTTTTTGAATGCATTGAGAACCTGTACATGTAAGCCGTGATTAATCTTCTGTCTACATATTATCACCTTGTCGTGTGACGGCCATTTGTCCATTTTACTCGAGGTTCAGCTTCATCTGCCAAGGCCAAAGGCCACCCCTAATGAGAAAAACAATCATGCCTTCGACTGCATTGACGACCGAAGGCTCATAGAAGCCAGAATATGAAAAGGTGACCAAGCAAACTCCTGTCCTCAGCTCACGAAGCAAAAAGAGACATGCAATCACTCGTGCCGCGCACTCTCATCAAGTCTGAAAATCCCACATATAAGTCCACATAAGAGTGTGCCAAACCTGGCTGCCACCTGGTTTCATGGACAGGCATTCCCCCAGGAAAGCCGTGGCAAAAAATCGTCGCTTTACCTGCCGGGCAACGCCAAGAACAGTTCAGAGCTGGCTTTCATTCATGAAGTGCAAAATCAAAAGGCTCACAAGTTTGTGAGGCTCAAATCCCCCTCACTCCATTATAAACGTCCGAAGAATGAACAGAATCCATCTGCCAATAAATGGTGAGGGAACCTACAGCAGCCCATGTTCCCAAATTCGGTCTGCCTGAGGATGCCTCACTGCCCAGCAAAACTGATGATCCCACTGGAAAGTCATAGAGTCAACCTGGAGTAGATGAAATATCCCAAATGCTCAAGATTAAAACTATTTATCTATTGGGGATGGTCCAATTTTACATTCATCTCATCTACTCCTGGACTCCTGGATGGTTAAATGTCCTTCCGGACTTGTTTGAAGTACTTCCGTGTGCGCAGCACTTGACCTGTGTCCTGCCTTCCGCAAAGCCCACAGGTGCTGACGCAAGGATGGGATTGCCAAGAACAGCAACGCACAGGTCCTGGTCGGGCCCACTCCCATGGTTGGGCTCCTGGCCCAACAAGTCGCCAAATAATTAGACCATCAAGTCTCCAATCTAATCAATGCAGATCAATGCAGGGTGGCAAAATGTACCTGCACAAATTATGCCGCCAGAAAATCGAGAAAGCATGAGAAAGCCAACGTTGGAGAAACACGAAACTGCTCTGAAATCATGTGCGCTTCAATCGTGACGGTGGTATGGTGTCAAGGCTGAGGCTAGCGCAGTCCATTGGCGACGCGGCTGGCCAAAAAGAACTGAAAAGGATGTGCTGAGAACTCGGAATCCGAATCACGACCTGAGCTTCGCAATTGCATTCCTCCTGTGAAAACCGCCCGGCGATCCCACTGCAGGCGCATGTACGGGTAACCCATGGTGGAGGTCTGCGAACCTCTGTGAACCACAAAGCTGACCATCAACATCATTCAAAAACTGAATGAAGACTAAAATCTTGGCGACCTTCTTGAAGGTTGCCATGTTTTGCAGATTCGTCGGCCGTTCCTGGGGATATCAAATATCCATCATTGACGGCGCTTGGATGTTCCAACTTGGGTTGAGGAACAATGATGCAAAACCAAAGTCATCAAGATCGACCGGTGTGACTTTGATTTGGCACTCTTCACCTCCATTCAACATCACTACCCCACCATGCAAAGCCACATCCACAGATCTCCCCAAAACAAGCAAAAGGTACCAACGGCTTCTACTTTTCCCACCGAAGCATGAGCCTTTTTTCATCGATGGCGATGTTGCAAAATCATACAGCAAGAGCTGTAGGACACCCCTCCCAGTTAAAGCGAAGCGACGTTCACCGAAGGTGGCCTGGTGGAGGATCACATTGTAGCAGCAAATGAGAAATTCTCCTAAGACCACGAGTCCTCGGCGGACAGGGCCTGGCTCAAACAATCCCAAGAAAGACACCTTGGGAACATGGGGAACCACATCTGACACCATCTTATCTCGATTGGAATCGGGCCCAAAGATGTCTAAAAACATGTTCATCAACAAGGTGGATGGCTGCCTACTCAGTCAGAGAGGCTTTTCCTTCAATAACTAGTGGCAGTACTCAAGAAAAACAGTCTTTCAATGTCCTTGAAAAGGTGCTTTCTCAAACCATGCATTTCTTTCTCAATGGCATGGTGTTCTTTCAAGATAGTACAGACTTGCCGAAACCTATGGTGTGTTCTAAATTGCCAAACGTGAACTGTTCTCTCTCAAGGGATGGCGCAAATAGTAAAAACGTTCATCTCATGTTGCAGAGTGCCTGATGTTGATTCTTTCAAACGGCAGTGTTCTTTCCGCAAAGTGTATTTGTATTGGAAAACTAATGGCAAACGATCTGCAATAAGCGACGTCCTCACCAGGAACAGTTTACATCATCTTCAGGCATGGCTGGTTCGACATGCACATCTCTGTGTACAAATACATGTGTAAATCAGGCATGGCTGTGGGTCAAATCCTTGTACCCCTGGTTCCCCTATCATTAACCAGGCTGTTTTCCCCATGATTTGGTTGGTCATTATAAGCCGTTACTGGTTGGTAAATATTGATCCATAGCCATATAGCTGGTATATAGCTGGTATATCCCCTAGTATTGTTGGTTATCATCCCCTATTATTAACCATTAACCAGCTATAAATCACCATTGGTTGGTTCCTAACCCCCATGAAAGGCTGGTTGGTTAAGACAGCTTGACCCGGTCGCTCGCCACAGCAGTCTGCGAGCTACGCACAGCGTGCCAAGCTGGGGGCCTCCCGCAAATGGGGAACCCCGACATCTGAATAACCATCATTAACTAATAGATAACTACATGGATTGATTAATGGTAATTATCCATGTAATTATCTATTAGTTAGTTATCTAATGGTAACTATCTATTAGGTACTAATAGATAACTAATGGATAGTTAATAATCCAGGATAACTAATTGACCAATAGATTAATGGATGATTTACTGGTAATTATCTATTAGTGAATGGTAATTTCATCATTTTTGCCATCAATTAAAGCATCACTACCTAACACCATTTGTTCATCATCAGCTTCTCCATCCTTCCAACCACCATGGATCGTCATAAATTCCAAAAAGAGAAATTGAAGCTGCTTCAACCAATCATCATCATAAATTAAAATAACAACAAGGGATTGAAGACCCAACAACCAGCTGTGGATCCAGCTGTGATTAAATTGCATATCTACAAACCAATTTAAAATACCAATCTCTATAAATTGCAAAGCTTGACCCAACAACCAGCTGTGGATGTTGGCATCACTATTTCTTGCCACGGCTGCTCTAAGACCTTTCCCCAAGCCACCGACCGGCATCAACCACATTCAATCACCGTTGGATCGTATAAATATACAAAAATACATACATATATATATATATGTATATGATATATGTATATGTATTTTTGTATATTTATGTATTTATGTATTTATGTATATACATGTGTCCATCCTGGAGTAGATAGAATATCCTCTCATACTCAAAATCTGTTGATCAATTGCGATTTGAAATTCCAACGACTCCGGGATTTTATAGACTTAATAATTTGATCTCATAAGCTTTATCATGAATTGCAGACTTCACCAAGCGTCTGACGGCCTTTTGCTGCCAGAACTTGCCAGTGGCCACTGAGGAAAGGCAACCATCAGCCGCGGGCAGAAAGCCTCCCACACAAATCAACAGGACCTGGGCAATGTGGCCGCCAAGAAAAGTGGTACCCCCACTCATGGCATATAGGGGCATACCTAGAAGTACATGTGCTAAATCATAGAACTATTTCTGATTTATGTAAAGAATTCATGTTTTTTCAAAATCAACCTGGTCGATAGATGGAATGCATACAGAGTCTCAAGAATGGTTGGTGATGGCTAATGATGAGAATTGTTTCAAAATGTCTGTACGTGAACATTCAGAATATGCAGGGTCTAGAAGATAGTTGATTATGGCTGGTGATGGTTGATGATGGGTAATGATAGTTGATGGTTGATGGTCAGTGGTGGTCAATGATGGTCCATAAAGCACGCCGCATTGGCGGGCACATCACCATGGGGTTGCTGACAGGTGAACCCATGAGCTGCAGCCTCCATTACCATGACTACAACTTGAACATGGTTCGGAACAGCGTTTCTCAAAATCAGGGACCCCAAACATCATCCAATATTGACCACTTAGAGTTTATAACCATCTATGATGCTGGAATGCAACCCACCTTTTCTATAGGGTTCCCTATTGTGAGAGGTCCACCTGTATGATGCAGTGGCTTCGCCACCCCAGCCAGCATGGGAACCCCCGATCCAGCACACGTGGGGATCTTGAAGCAAAACGCTTCAAGGGCTTCCATTGAATCAGTCATGGGTCATAGGGATCAAATGGATGATATTCAGATCAAGTAGATGGTATTCAGTCATAGGGATCGATAGGGATTCTAGTCTGATATAGTTTGATGATGCGATTCAGGTCAAGTAGACTCAGTCAGGAGCACGCAACCCGGATCCAACCAGGATCCCGTTAAGACCAACCCACCCCACATAGGAATCACTCGGAGTGGTTCATCCTCACCAAGGGGCAGCCACCAAGTGCAGGGGTCGTATGACGGAGGCATAGCCCAAGGTTGCTGCACTGGTTGAGAAGGGCAGCATCCACAAGGCCGACAGCTGCATCAAGGGAGTGATGACCTGGGCCGGTCTGGTCGGTGAGCGGAGCGACGTGCCTCCGGCATCTGGTTCCACCGGCATGCCGCGAATAGCACACCCCGAAACCCGAAAAAATGACCGGCGGTTCAGGCTGGAGAGTTGAGTTCAAGTCTTGAGAGATAGTTCTGCTCGAATAGATGGCGTTGTAATGCATGCAAGGCCGAAAAACACCCACAAGTCCACCCAGCCGTGAAGGAAAGCCGACAAAGCATTCCAACTCATCGGTTCCCACCGGCACACCCGGCCACGACAACGTCACAGCAATGTGACATGTTTTCGGCAAAGCGCCCTAGTTTCGTAGAAAAAACAGGTTTAATAGGTCATTTGACTTAATCAACAATGGTGACTGCAGGAGGGTTTTCCTCCGTTAAGTCACACAATTTTATGCAAATCAACCGATCAACAAATTTCGTCAATCAATAAATCAATATCGATGATATTCTATGATTTCATGTTTTTGTAATTGACAGTCAGCTTCCACTGAGTTGCCACAGCAGATCCTATGTGCACGCACCACCCTGACTCTGAGGGCCTGGTCGAAAATTTTGCGTCACAAGCGGCACAACAAGCAGCAGCAGCAGAGCAGCAGCAGCAGCAGCAGCAGCAGCAGACTTGGGCACTTGGGAATGGAATTCGCTATACCCTCGCCATTCCAAAATAATACACAGCACAAGAATTCACTTAAAAAGATTAGAACTTTGGGCGATCGAATATCTTTGAGAGTCCTCCATGGTCGTCCCACCGACACATCCAGTCCGCCTTTTTTGGTGCCTGTCGTTTCGTATGTTATTTTAAGTGATCATGTGGCAACAGGGTCGATGTCCACCCAATGGATTTCCTTCAGGATGATTAACTAAACCCAATCGGTAAGCAGGTTGTCTTCCGAGTCGGTGTCACCTATGTGTCATGTTTCAATCCATTTAATTATATATTATGCCCATTTGTCATCGTTCGTTCTGATTCTAGTATGACACACTCTGCAGTGCAATCAACTTCCATAATGACCGACTAGTATGACCAATATTCTATTATATAATTAGTCACCCTGTGATACATCACAGGGAACGCAGTGGAACACTTTTTCAATGCAAGCCCTTGCAGGTCTAGGCATTGTTTGCCCACTGCACTGGTTTGGCTTCCAGAGGCCTGATCCAATCTGAAACGTGTCCTGTCAAGTTGGAAATTGGAATCAATCCACTTCAAATCGGTTCAAATCTGACAAGGTTTATCAATGTCGACAATCATCATGTTAAGGATTGTTGATGTACATTGTTCTGATCGTTTTTCATAAGTATACATAAAATCATCCCGCGGAAAAAGCCACTGGAAACAGCGGGCCGGCGTGGGTCTGGCCATTGACGGTCCGACATCACGCAAAAGTCTTGCTGACGTGCCCCAGCAAACAAGCCTCAACCAGTAGCAGGGTGAAACTTCAGATCAACCTACAGCATATTAGATGCATCTTCATGACATCATCATGCTATAGGATTTCAATAAGGTCGGTCCATGCAAAAGCTCAACATGAAAAACATGAAGAAAGTCAGGTCAGGTTTGGTGCTTCGCCCGTCGACTACGATTCTGCTTCCTCGCCAAGTACCTTCATCCCTGCACGCCAGCCAACCACTGAGACAGTGGTGATACAAATAGACATGAAGATGTGCCCAACAGCACAGTAGAAGGCAAAGCCGAAGCCACCCTGGGTTTGGTCTATGGATGCACTCACCGCCACTGCCACTGCACAGATCATGCAAATGGCTGCGCAAGCGGAGAAGAAAGCTACTGGTAGGTGTAGCTGATCATCTGTGCTACACCAAATCTTCAAGATTCTCTTCTCAAAAATGCCACTGGCGACCAAACCGGATACGGACAAAGCGAACCAGGTGAAAGCAAACGCAGTGACCACTAGTGGCGTTATCATCCCTGCGTTGCCATTGAGCTCTCCAGAAAACCAGGTTCCCAACCAGGCCACAAATGCTAAAACGAAGCTGGGAGCTGCCAAAAGGAAGCTGACACCTTGGGAAGTTTTACAGCACATGCGGGATATGACGGGATATCCTGCTCCACCAATCCTGACCACTTCGAACCGAAACAGCTCCGCACTCGGAATGCTCTGGGCCATGTGAGAAACACCAAATCAAGAGTATATAGGAACACCGATTCCACTTTTTTTCAAGCAAAGTAGTTGGTACAAAACTAAAGCTGGAAGAACTTGCTGAAACCCGCTCGGTCCATGAATGGTGCCGACACACCTGGAAATGAATTTCTTCCATTCAAAAGACAAAATGGTTTTTGAACCTCCATGCGCAACAACTTCAAAAAGGATGACGATGTACAACCTGGTTGGTGGTTTCAACCCCTTTGAAAAAAATGAGTCAACCAACCTTTGTTGATAATCACAAGTTGGAAAATAATTAAAAATGTCAATGAAACCACCAATTAGTAGTTGTTTAACCACTATTGTTGCTTGCTATCCCCTACTATTAACCATTCTCAATGGCTCAAACCAGCAGCCAGACAATTCATTGTATCCACTGGCAGACCGGTATTACACTCCAGCGCATAGGACTTGGAACTTCTCCCTGCGGCTGAGGGACAGTGCTGGAGGCAGAGGTGAAGGCACACAATGTACAAAGATACCTCAGCCGGCCATGGCGAGTTGGGTCCTCCAAATCGCTGTGGGTACACCCGATGAACGTCCAATAACCAAACCGGCTTTTGTTGGAATGTGCATCCATCAAGTTCTTAATGAATGGTAATTGGTAATGAACATGACAATTTTCGGTCATTGGTAACGGAACTTTGAATGGCGAGCTATGAATCATTGCCATTGAGTACCAATCACCAATAATGCGAATGGGTCCCCACATTGTGTTCCCTTCTATATATTCTATATTCATCCGGATTAGTGATAATATTCATACAAATGTTACCATTATTTTTGTCATTTAGGCATTGGAAGCCGTTTTACCAAGGACAACGGCTTGGTGGAACATGTGGTGTCTGGTGGCCACCGAATCTGAGTGGTGCCTCCCTACCACCAAGGGGCGCCGTGAAATGGAAAAACCCGCCGGCACCGGCCAAGGCCAGCCGTGTAGAGCTCAGTTGCACCATTGGCGCCTTAGTTGCTGCCGGTGGGTCACCCTGAAACCCGGGATTACCTTTGGGAACCTGTGCCGTGGGTAAAACACTGCTTTCCGGAGCGTTTTCCCAACAACCGACCCAGTGATCTTTGGGAAAACCGGATTTTCGGAATCTTTTCGGTGCCCCATCTTTTTCGACATCCCAAAGCCAACAGCTAGGCATGTCCTGAGGCAGGGGCCGTTCTAAGGTTGCAGGCTGCTGCAGTGATCAGGGCCACGAAGCCGCTCATCAATGCATTCTGCTCTGGCGTCAGGCGGTCGAGATCCTGCCGGATCTTCTGACACTAAAACCATAGCTTTGGAGCGGTCTATAATTCACACACTTGCATGCACATACTTGAAGCATGTAATTTCGCCAAGTTAAGGCATGTTACGGGTGCGGGTTGGTGACCTAAAGGCCTTTAGGGGAACAGCGTGGCATGCAAACAAGGGTGTAAAGCCAGCCTGAGGCCGACTTAGGGCATGTTTGGATGCGGGGCCCATCTTGAAGCCAACTTATGCCAAATTGAGGGTGCAGGCTGGTGACCTACACCGTAACGGAGCAGTCTAGTATGCAAACAAGGCCGTATAAGAGGCCATGTTTAGGTGCAGGGCCCATCTTCAATTCGACTTAGGTCATGTTGGGGGTGCAGGTTGGTGACCTACAACGCTGTAACGGAGCAGTCTGGTATGCAAACAAGGCCGTATAGGCCGTAGAACCATCTTGAAGCCAACTTAGGCCATGTTGAGGGTGCAGGTTGGGAACCTGCAACACTTTAACGCAGCAGTCTGGTATGCAAACAAGGGCGTGAAGCCAGCCTGAGGCTAACTTAGGGCATGTTTGGTTGCAGGGCCCATCTTCAATTCGACTTAGGTCATGTTGGGGGTGCAGGTTGGTGACCTACAACGCTGTATAACGGAGCAGTCTGGTATGCAAACAAGGCCGTATAGGCCGTAGAACCATCTTGAAGCCAACTTAGGCCATGTTGAGGGTGCAGGTTGGGAACCTGCAACACTTTAACGCAGCAGTCTGGTATGCAAACAAGGGCGTGAAGCCAGCCTGAGGCTAACTTAGGGCATGTTTGGGTGCAGGGCCCATCTTGAAGCCAACTTATGCCATGTTGAGGGTGCAGGTTGGTGACCTACAACGCTGTATAACGGAGCAGTCTGGTATGCAAACAAGGGTGAAACTCAGCCTGAGGCTAACTTAGGGCATGTTTGGGTGCAGGGCCCATCTTGAAGCCAACTTATGCCATGTTGAGGGTGCAGGTTGGGAACCTGCAACACTTTAACGCAGCAGTCTGGTATGCAAACAAGGGTGAAACTCAGCCTGAGGCTAACTTAGGGCATGTTTGGGTGCAGGGCCCGTCTTGAAGCCAACTTCGGCCATGTTGAGGGTGCAGGTTGGTGACCTACAACGCTGTAACGGAGCAGTCTGGTATGCAAACAAGGCCGTATAGGCCGTAGAACCATCTTGAAGCCAACTTAGGCCATGCTGAGGGTGCAGGTTGGGAACCTGCAACACTTTAACGCAGCAGTCTGGTATGCAAACAAGGGTGAAACTCAGCCTGAGGCCAGCTTCGGGCATGTTTGGGTGCAGGGCCCATCTTCAAGCCAACTTAGGCGGGGGGCACTGTGGCATGAAGGCAGGAATTTAGAGCCATTCGAAGGCCGACTTCGGCCATTGGTGACCTACACAGCTTCGAGCGAGCATGGCATGTGCGTGAGGAGCAAGCTGGGACGGGAACAGTGGTTAGCCTATAGCCCTCTAAAGAAAACGAAGCATCTTGCCATGGATCTGTCCAGCTTGCATAGGGAGCCACTAAAAAGTCGGCTGTTTTGAGGTAGACGTTGGCATGTGTATACAAAAAATATCCTGAATGGATCATTCAATGTGCATTTTTCTGTTCGACCCATTCAACTTCCTAAGACAAAATGAAAAAAAGCAACTAACCCAGGCGCGAAAATCAACGACGGTCTTTCGGACTTTATGAAACCATCAAGCCGACCAGCTTGTGATTCTTGTCAGTCGCACTCCGTTTTGAAACCACCTTGACCCGTGATTTGCGATCACGGATCCATCATGGATCCCTACCATACGATTCATCTTGGCCTACTGATCCCTACTGCGCCCTGCCTCCCTCTCTCCGGCCAGGGACCAATCCAAAGCTGGAACCTTAGCTGAGCAGACCGAGCGTCAAAATCCGTCAAACGACGAGGTTATCTGGTCTTTTCCTATCTTATATATCTTATCTTATCTTATCTCGTCTCATCCATCCATCTATCATCAACCGAGTTTCAAAATTCGTCTACCCACTCAATCTCCACAGCAACTCAGGCGCCGACTTCGGGAAGCAGCTGAGTGCCTCAGAACCAGCGCAGCTCTGCCGGGCTGGCGCAGCCATGCGCAGCCCACATCCGCCACCGCTGCCAAGGTGCAGGGCCGAAGCCGAGGTGAGTTGATGCGTCTCAGGGGTGGCATGGCGGGCTCGTCAATCGAATCACCTGGGGAGATTGCGCGCCTCAACATGTAGGGTGGGACCGTGTTTGGCTGGAGGTTGAACCACCCCCTATGAAAAATTGAGTCAACCAATTTGTTAATAATTGCAAATGGAAAAGCAAAAAGTCCCCAAAAACACCAACCAGTGGTTTTTTTAAAGTCCAAACCCTCTAGTACTTGAGGCCAAGGGAGATGAAAGAAGTCTCTGGCCGTTTTTTGGGGCTGGAGGATTATGACATCAGACTTGTTGGGCATTTCCGTGTCATCGTGTCATCAAAATGCATCAATCGCTCAGCAAATTCCAAGAACAGTTTCCGTTGCCAAAGCTATATCAAATTAGACCTCTTAAATATCTTGATGTTTTCAACCATGCGGAGAGAAACCAATCGCTGGACCCTCCGATGGATGGCCCGTTGCCATGGACAGCCACCATCTGCAGGCGCTGAGTCACTGAGTGCCTTGGGCCGCCGCCGCAGGGTGCTCCTGGGCTCCCCGTTGGGCTTGGCTTCCGCCGATGTCTTCGGTGACGGTGAGGACGGCTCCACGTCGACCTCAACGGTGGATGGTTGGATGGTCATCAACCGTCCATCATGGCGATTGTGCTAGTAATGGCTCATTCATGCCAATGGATTCAGTGCTAATCATGGCTAATGCTGATGCTAGTATATGCTAATCAACTATGTCTATACAATGTCCGTATCTGTGTTTGTTTCCTTCACGAGCATCATTTCAGGTGATTTCGCGCAAGAAGCAATCCACAAACGTCCCATCATGTCCCCCAGCAAAAACTTGGTCCTGGGCCACTGCAGCAGGCCGAATGCAGGCATCCTCAGGTGCTGAGGTCATCATGGGGCAATGTGAACAGCAGAGGGGTTACATATTTTACATATTGAAAAAACAGCCATTCCCTCGCTAGGATTTGCCCAAAAAAAGATGTTCCAAGGATTTAGGTCTCAGATTGCCAGGTTGGGTAGATGCGAAGTTTGCGAAATTTCGCTAACAACATGGAAATTTACCCAGGTTAACCTGGAAATAGGTTGACCTTCCAGGTTTCATGGCACTTTGGAAGGTGCTACCCTTCCCAGGTGTGCTACCCGCTTGCTGTCACCATGGCCCCGCATCCCTCATCGTCGCGCCCAGCGTCGCAAATGACATCACTCACCGCCCAGCAGCAAGTCGCCTCAGGACGAAGGCAACCATTCGCCATCGATGACTGAGATAACTTAGCATGATTAAAATTGGTTGGTGGTTGAACCACCCCTATGAAAAATATTAGTCCGCCAACCATTTGTTAATAAGTGCTAGGGAAAATACAAAAAAAAATTAAAACCAGCAGCCAGTAATGGTTAATGATCATGATTTGTAATGGTTGATGATTAATCATGATTTAGATAACTTAGCCATCTTAGATGACATGATGGAGATGTTTACCATGATTATAATGGTTAATGCCTCAATGACCATGTTTTGCAATGGCTAATGGTTAATCATGATTTAAATAACTTTGCCAACTGAGATGACATGTTGCAAATGTTTACCATGATTATAATGGTTTATGACTCAATGACCATGTTTCGTAATGGCTAGTGGTTAATCATGATTTAGATGACTTAGCCATCTTAGATGACATGATGGGGATGTTTACCATGATGGTTAATGATAGTTTCCAATCACTTAGTTTAGATAACTTAGCCATCGAGGACTTTTTTCCAGCGCCATCCCGGAGGTCCAGCTGGGCTGAGGGGAGCAGGTGGTCCACTCAAATGGAACCACACTAGGGGCCGTCTAGGAGATGTTTACCATGATGATAATGGTCAATGACCATGTTCTATATTGGTTTATTTACATTATAATGGCTTAACTGAATAGGTAGCCATCTAAGAGCTAATGGTTACTTGATTACCTACTACGCTACCTAGTAGCATCTAAGCCATGAAATTCGCCATCAAAGAGTCATCAAATGCTATGAATCTGTATTCAATCATGCTGACTGGTTTTCTTAGTGATTCTTTAATGATAATTATGCTTTAATGGCCGTGGACAAATGCAACATTAGCCATGGTTCGATGACACTTCAAGATTAGCCGGCTGGCCATCGCTATCCATGTTGATGAAGAGTAATAGCTAACACTGACCGATCACAACCATAGTTTGAGAGGAATGCTGAATGTCTGATGGGCATGATGCCCAACGGTGGTGCTTGATAGGTGGCTATATTGTAAATCAATCATATCCCAAAAAACATGAAAAGCTGAGATAGTAGCTGTCAGCCACCCAGTTTAGAAGCTATGCCACAAATCAAAGCCTAAAAGATTTTCGCGACTGGTGGCATTAGCGGCGCTATTGCAACTCTCTCTCTCTCTCGCTGGGCTTGGCAGTCCCGCCGTCTCACAGAGAAGCCCGGTTGGCGTGCAGACTATTGTACATAGGTGAGAACAATGCAGCTGGAAGACAAATTCCTTGACCCGATGAAAATTGAATGGCTACCCATTGTCCAGGCAAACGGGGCTTGGAATGCCTTGACAAGAATGGAAATGGAAACGAACTGGCTTGGCTCAGCATGGCGACATCGGTCCATGTCAGGAAGGGTGCCCTCTCCGAGGGGCCCAGAAGGAACGGTCCCAGAAGGAAGGGGCTCACTGCCTTGCAGAACTATTGCAACTCTCTCTCTCTCTCTCTCTCTCTCTGGGCTTGGCAATATAACTATCAAACACTGAATCCTGCATCACGGCTGGTTAAAAAACAGCCAAGCCACTGGGGGTATAACTGCATAGCCATCAATCAACATACTTTGATCATTATTCATCATCAGTATAGCATTGCGAACCGTCAGTAACCATCAATCATCTAAATCAACCATGATGAACCACCTATAACCATCACTTCAATCATAAAACTACCATTGATGGATCTACACCATCCTTTCACCATCAGTTTCACCATGATTCTATAAGCATCCTGGAGTAGATCGAATATCCTCCATGTCCACTTTAGAACCATTTACCAATTAGGGATGGTCCAATCTGATATTCTATCTACTGCAGGATCACTGTATTCATGAATTTGGTTGCTTCACAATCCTCAGGGAGCCCGCCCGTGGATGCGCCAGGTGACCGCAACTGTTTGCCACAGCCATGTCAATGATCGCGGCGAGTCCTAAGCACATGCCGTGCTCAAGAGAGCAAGCTTTGATAATGGTTGAAGTGATGGGTGTGGGTGGTTCATCATGGTTCAAGTGATGGTTACTAACGGTTAGTTGACTGTTAGATAGTTGATTAATAGTTGGTTAATAATGGTAATAATGATTAATAGTTGATTAACAATGGTTAGTCGACTGCATTAATGTCAACAACGGCTAATACTTGATTAATGGGTTCATGATTGTTGATGAGTGATGATGATGGTTCATTGATACGTTAATGATAGTTCCTTGACGGTTCACCATGATGGTTACAAATGGTTGTAGCTGGTTATAGTCTGTAGGTAGGTGGTCAATGATGGAATGCAGAGAAACTTGCAGCAGCAGTCATTGGCGCTGCATCTGGTCCAACTGCGGCCGCATTTGCACTGTGTGAGACCTAGAGGCAAAAGATCCACGATTCTATGTCCAAAATTCTTCATCCCGCTATGATCCTGGTAAATCTTAGGGTAATCCCTTCCAAATTTCCCCGGCGGTTTTCAGTGTTGACCAAGGTTTGCTGAAACCTGGGGCCCCTTGCCATGTCACCAATGCTCAAAACATCAAGAGCCAAGGCAGAACTATTGCCCAGTTCAAGTCCTTGGTCAGTGGAGCTGCTTTGTCCGGTCAGCTGAGCGAAGGTTCGAACTGCATCTTTGTGCAAATGACTTCACAACATCTTTGAACTAACGGCATGATCTCACCAGCTGTCGCAAGCCCTCGCAACGCAGGCAAAGCACCCAGCGCCATCGAAGGAGCCGCTTCCAGCATTGGCACCACCCAGCATTCAAAAAAAGATGGGGCTGAGGGAGCTTCCACTTGTGTTTTTTTCCCGTTACGTGTGGCAATCATGCGCCTGTTGAAAGGATCTGGCGTGGTTGGTGAGATCTAAGGGCGGCTGGTGGTCCTCAAAAGGCTGTCTGAACTGAGTTGAAGGTAAGGGTTACTCTGCTAAGAAGCAAACTTGGAAGACCTTCGCTGGTCTGATGGCTTGTTTTTTTCTCTTGTGCTCGGGTTTGGCTATGATTGGCTGTGGTAGAAAAGATCAGTGAGGGTTCACTAAAGCTTGAACTCATTTGTTTTGCAGCTTTCCCAATGTTTAGCACCGCCTTCAGCCACAGCCGAAACGGATACGGAGTGCATCCTATACCACTTGTGTGTGGGGCAGCGCCATTGGCAGTGAAGTCTAATCATGAAATCATGGGCAATTCTGGTATTAACTTGGTTACAAATTACAACGCAAACCATTAAATCATTTCCTGTATTAAATCAATAGTATAAATTGATAATAGTGGACATGCGCTCCCCTATTGAGAGACTGGGAGTGGTTTTCTACTATGGATCTGCCAATAGCCTCAATCTGAGGGAGATCTCCTACAAAAATCATCATGCTAGTAGCATCCTTTGGACCAACTTGTGACGTTCATGGCCAAGATACCTCACTCCGTGCTCTCTGTGACGTGAACTGTCATTGGAAAAATCATCATCATTGGATAGAACTATTCACCATCATCACTGACCAACCATTGACAGCCAGTGGTATGAATAATAATTCAACTGAGGTTTGTTTCCTCTCCTGGGCGTCTGCGTGCACTTTTTCAGTAAACCTTCTCAACTGGTACGCATCATACCTCTAGCACACCTCCTTCTGTTTCGAATTCTGCACGGATCAAAAACCGATTTTCTGTGAATAGGATTGAATAGGCAGGGCAAAAGTGGAGCAGGTCCCCATGGTTGAAACATGTCTCCGCTGTCTCTCTAAATGAGCAGCAATGCAAAAAATAGAAGTATCAAAGACATGCTCCCAGTGATAGTTGTGGGCCGGCGTCCGCTAAATTGCAAAGGTGGTGGCCAACGTGGTGGATACCATATCATCAATAAACTTCAACATTTCGTTTACGGCCGGCTTGTAGCATGACTCATGCAAGTGGGGTAAGTACCAGTTACGGCCATTGTTGAATATAGCTAAATGATGTTAACTTTGCCAACTGTTTTTGCTTTTTGTTACTACCTCACCCCTGTGAATCGAGGTTTCCGTCGGATTGCCTTAGCCTTGCTGACGAAGTCTTGTTCATCCAGCTGAAGTCCATACTTCAAAATCAGCATGTCCTGACGAGGGCAACCATTTCTGTCTGCATGGTCAAAGGAGGGCAGTTTAACCATGATATTGGGGTCATTGAGCCAATGTGCCTTGGTTATACAGGTTTATTTGCTAAAAGATGCTAAAAACTTTTTGTGGTGGAGAGCTTTGGGGATTGGATGGGAGATATGGGAGTGGTTCTTGGCTGAAGAACTCTTAAACGCTTCGGCGAGCACCCACATACATCATTAGCCCCACCTGCCCGTTGAGATCCCAAATTATGGAGCTGAAATCATGGACCGCTGATAGCCCAGTTGGTCTATCAGGGAACCAAGGAAGACCAGGATGGCTGGGGAATGCTGGGGATGTCCCGACAAGTCTCCTGAATCACAACGAACAGGGTGCGGAATGGGCAAGTCTCCTGATGCTGCTGGCGAGTGCGTTGGCGGGGTATATGGTGTGGCCTGCTGACGAACTGGTGATGACTATGGTGATGATATGATGACAACGCTGATAATTACAATGAGGATGATTGTGCTTTGACCCGGGCGTTGCGGAGCAACATTTCTCCTGTGTTCTTGCTGGAGGAAAAGCCCAACTGTTGATCACAAGCCTTTGGAAGGTGAAGCAAGTCAGTTGAAAGATGAAGCCTTTCTGGAATCCCATTTTTTTGCTCGTCTGCTACAGGTTCGTTGCTGAAATGCTTTGGGACAAGATTTTTGCTGGAGGAAAATCAAGACTGTTAATCCAAGGTAAAGCCAGCCAACCCCATATGGTCACAAGCGGAGGGCAAGTGAACGTACCCCCAGGTGGACCATCAAGGGCCTCATCCCCCTGTTTCAGCTGCGGGGGGCGAGCCCCCAATCCAGGGTGGTGAAGATGCTCACTATCAAGCAGTTGTGTGCGCAGATTGGCCAAGTCTTGATACTCACCATATCTATCACCATATCTATGTGCATATGTAATATATGTATGTATGTGCATTTGTATGTATGTACGTCTGCACATCTGTCTGCCTGTCTGTCTGTCTGTCTGTCTCCCTGCCTGCATGCATGTACGTGTGTGTGTGTGTGTAAATACATCTATAAAAACATTCATTGAAATGTAAATAAATGCAGCTTTGCATGAACACCCTGCGTCTTTGCATGAAAAAATGCATACACACATATCAAATCAAGGCACAGACAAACCAAAACTCTTTCCAAAAGCAAAGGGATCCACAATGAACAAATCCGAATTCTACAGCAAACTGTGCATCGCCTTCAAAGAGTGGTGCCAACACTCACTGACCACCAATTTGAGATTCTCCACATAGTAGTTAAGACGTAATCAACAACTACCTATCTTTCACGGCCGAACATCAACATCGCGCAAGACAATGTCATCATCAACCATGTATCAAATTTCAGCATCACTGTTGTTCAAGAACCTCAAATGCTTCACCATCACCATCACCATCATCATCATCATCATCATCGTCATCATCATCATCATCATCATCATCATCATCATCATCATCATCCTATAGTCAATTCTCTGGTTGACTGCTGATGGACTATATAAAAGCCGGCTGATGGGCTGCTGGTAGCCCACAGGCCCACATCTCCAGTCTGCCGTCGCCCGGCGCCCCGGTCCCATGGATGGTCGATCTCTTGCGGTGGCGATATTAGCCGCCTTAGTTGAGGAATCAAACCTGCAACCCTCCACCAGAAATCAATGACCAATCCAGCTACTCACAATCACCCTGCCAGCATCGCCCATCAACCACTCGTCAATGAGACAGTTGTGGAAGTGAACATCTACCTTGAACTGGCTACATCTCGTCATCATCAAACATAGCAAGCTTCACACGGAAATCCTGGCTGGTGTTGAGATTTAATAAATTACCAGCAAACCCAGCAATAGTTACACACCATGTGTTCATTGCCCACGCTTCCTTACATGAAATCACCCGATGCAACCACGATCACTTTCAACGGGCCTAAGGCTTAACAAACGACAATGATCAAGAATGATCAACAAATGAGTCAATAAAATGGCCGGCCATGGTTGGGATATAACAAACAAGTGTTCAGCCATCTCCATTGCTAAGTTGATGAACGAACTCTAGCCTTCAACAGTCACCTGTAGCTGAAGCTCATGCACCAATTCGTTGATTCAGCCAAATATACTCGAAATTGCGGGTAAAACAAAACCCCCACACGCATATACATGTGTATATACATTCACATCCTATACATATGTGCGAGATAATCAATTCACTGGAAACCACGTGCATCCGAAGAAACATGGAAAGCATCAGCCACTGCTTGACAAATCACTGGCCAGCCAAGGTGGCTAAGCCTTGCCTTCCCATAGCGTGGTTCAGCACCAGCTGCAGGGTATATCACTGCCGTGGTCAGCATCATTGTTGCTATTCTACTGGTCATGGCTCTAATACATCGCCACTACCCCTCCATTGCTTGGTAAGAAGTCCTCGGTAACAAAGGCGCATGGCTGCAGTAGTCATTAACCATGGAACCATTGATTCAAAATTGATTAGCATTGATGAACAATTCAGTAGTCATTGATGAAGCATAAATTAACCACTAACCATCCAGCTCAATAACCAATATTTAGCCATGGATTCATAGTTAATCACTGATCTGATTAAACATTGATTGACCATGCATTAACCAGTAACCATGGACCTCAAAAACCATTCAGTAGTCATTGATTGACCCTTCATTAATCATTGGCTAACAGTTGATTACTGGAACCAGTGATTGACCATACATTAACCATAGATTTACCATTAGCTTTTAAATCAGCCACAGATTCACCCTACACTAAGCATAGGTCCATTCATTAATCATAGATTCGCCAATGTTCATCCATTAACTATTCATTAAGCGTAGATTCACTAACTACAAATTAGTATTCACCATTCATTAAGCGTCTGTTGACCACCAACCATCATCCAGCTCAATAACCAATAAGTAGCCACACATTAATCACAAATTAACCATAGATAGCTATAATCAACCAATTAACCTCAAAAACCATTGATTATCCATAGGTTAACCACCACTAACTATCCACCTCAATAACCATTGATTAAGCATTGGCTACTGTAACCATTGATTTACCATTCATTAACTATCTTTTGACCATTAACCATAGACTCCATAAATGGACCATTCCCGAAACAGAAATGAACCACATAGATCAACCATAAAACATGCCAAGCAAACCACCAACAGTACTAGTAATGAGGGTAAACTATTAACCATTATTAATCAATCATTAGCAGTGAATTAACCATCGATTAATCATTAATTAACTATCGATTTGCTATAGATAAACTTATACACTAACCATAGATTCACCAATTCACCATTGATTAGTCGCAGATTAACCACTAACCATCCACCAACCAGATAACCATGGCCCAAGCCGCCCCTCATCGGTCGATGAATCGCTGAGCCGTGCGGCCCCGAGTTGGTCCGCGACCGAGCGCTGAGAGTCGGTCTCCGGGGACTCGGCGAGCCGATGGCGATCCAAGCCGTGGAAAGCCCGGGGAAATCACCGGGGATTTTAGGGCTATGGGCCAATATTAACCAATCAATAATGGGGGATAATAACCAACCATTCTATAGGGAAAACAATGGCTAATGATGGGGAACTCACGGAAATAACCCCGCACTGGCTGTCCCAGTGCCGGCACTCCATCGCAGAATAGATCATCTCGATCTGGCTTGGGTTATGTGTAGTTACCCTTGGCCAAAATAGGTCGCTTCCCGGGCTTCTGGTTGATCAAACATGCGAATATAGCGGAACCACTCACATGCTTGATCCTGTTGCGGAAGATATCATCACTCGGGTCAAGTTGTCTCAGGTCCTCAAGCCGAATCCTCACCCACAAAAGCATGTTCAATTTGGCTGTGAGTCAGTTCACCTTGTACCCCTAGTTCTCATCATTAACCACTGTTTTCCCTATAGTTTTGTTGGTTATTGTCCCTCTTCGTTGGTTGATTACTATTGACCCATGGCCATTGTGACAGGTGCCGTCCATCATCCCCTGCAAGGCTTGTCCCTTCAGGATGCGGCTAGCCATTCGAAGCAGCTTCATCGTCCACTGGGCCCAAGTACCTTGGACCAACCAGCGAAACGCCCATGTCTTTCGTCCGTGCGCCCCATCCACCGCCGGGAACCATGAACCATCAAACAAGCATCACTGAAATTCACTGAATATCACTGAATCACCTTCCTCATCATTAATCATTGACCATCAATAACCGTCATTAACCATCAATCAACCGTCTTTGATGATGATAGGCCATCAACGATCACCCTCCCTCCAAAACCTAGATGAATCATGTCATAAAAATGTCCACTTGACAACTGACCATGCCCTTTTCATTGCGGAGACCGGTATGAACAGCTTCCAAACATCACCTATTCGTGGAAGATTGTGCAGCTATACATGGGCGGTTACGGCAGCGCCATGTCGACTGCATCACAGTGACCTGAAAACTTTGGGCTTCGTTGCTGCGCCCATCATCACCCATCAACGCCCATCATCGCCCATCAACGTCCATCATCGCCCATCAAAAACGACTATCATGGACCAGCATGGACCATCATGAACCATCATGAACCATCATGGGCAATCATGCACCATCATGGACAAGGATCAATTTACATGCTTGTTTCTCAAGTAGGGACCCCCCCTTCCAGTTGTCAGTCGAGGTGCCGAAGGTTCGACTCGGATTTGGAGCTCAGGATCCCCCGCAAAGCCCTGGACGCCGGAAAACCCATCCAACGATGCGGGGATACAACGCTAAAACACCCCAGATGCTCCACGTATGGCAGATTTAACGGATATTAACAGTTGACCTAAATCTATAGAACTACCTATTATTATATGGTATATCATTCAGAATGTAGCATTTTCCTCTGAGAATGCAGCATTGTCCATTCAAGATGGTATGTTTACCGGCATTCACCGATTTAAAATGATTCATGCAACCATCAATCCCATACACAGAGCATTTGGGCATGTTTATAATGCTTAATTAATTCATGTTAGCTCATCGTTAATTAGTGGGAGCATGATGATTGGTCCCTGGTGTCCATCTAGCTTCGAGCACATGTTTAATGCTGCCGATAACGGCTAATGACGGTTTACAATGGCTGATTGTGGGTGATAGCGAAGGGTTTTACCAGCCTTAGACATGTGTACCACATAGAAGACAATAATTTTTCCTCCTGTTTCTAGCTAAAATTGTTCAACGGCTAATAACGAAAAACAAGATAATGACGGGCAATTGGACATATATGTATATAACGCCGATGACTTAAAGATCGTTAAAAAACTAATGGCAACCAACATTTGTATTCACACACATATAGTCTAGTATATGTATTCAAGCCACCTCTAGCCTTCACAATCGGTGCTAAAATCCTCCCTTGGCTTTTGAAACCAATCAAACTTCTTCTTGCCTCTTGCAACCAGTAGGCAATATAGGCCAAGATTGAGAATAGGCGGGGACCGGGGCTGCTCTGGCTTGGAGGTTAGCATTGCTGGGCCTCAGTGATACTAACAATGGTTAACCATACTGATGAACCATTACCACCCATTAATGGCCAAGTTTACCAACCATTGGTAGCCAAATTAACCTACCATTGCCAATCATTCACAAGATTTCACAAGCATATTACTGAATCATAGTAATGAAGCCTTACCAACCAGCTTGATCAAGCATCTTAGCTAGCGCCACTAGCAGCAAATGGCCCTACTGGCCATATCAACCGACCATCAACGTCCCACATCTTTTTTTTAGGAACACGTTCAACTTCTTCCAACATCTTCCAAGTCATCTTCCAAAGTCATCTTCCAAAGTCATCTTCCAAAGTCATCTTCCAAAGTTATCTTCCAAACTTATCTTCCAACCATGAAACTCGCCATATCAATCCATATCAACTTCAACCCTTCAGGGGCGGCACATCTTCTGCAGCTTCCCATCATGCCGCTCGCCACGCGGCGCCGCCGCAGCCCTCAGCAAGGCCAGCCATGGTTCACGCTTGGTGGCGAGCTGGGTCAAGCAGTTAACCAACCAACTAATGGGGAACAATATCGCTTATTAATGGTTGCTTATAATGGTGATTGGAAGTGGATAATAATAAATGGCTATGGGTCAAGATTAATCCCCCAATGTTCAGGGATAACAACCAACAAGAATAGTGCAAAAACAGCCTGGTTGATGATGATAGGGAACCAGGGGCACAGGGTGAACTGACCCACAGCCATGTTTTTGTTTGCTGAACAAAATGGTAGGTGAATCATGATAGTTGGTGATGGTTTAGTAGAGCTTCTTGGTTCTGAACGGTTACTGTACTTGTATTTGTTGGTGGTTTATAGCTGTTGATCGTCGAATTGGGATTAATAATGAATCAGTGGCAAATCGCGGTTCAACGGGGTCATACAAAGTGGCTAATAGTCATGGATGGATAAGTATCTATAGGCTAGCATTGGTTATCAATAATCGGCTTAATCATTATCAATCTTAAGTTGCATTGATCCATTGATCCTTACCGTTGCTTAGCAGTGGTTAAATCATGATTTTCAATACAAGTCAATGATGATAGGCAACAACCAGGGTAGCGGCTGGCTCATGATGAATCATGATTATCATGATCAACAAGCTGGTGAAATGTGGGGATAAGGATCTGTCCATCCACCTATCTGCCTCCCTCTCTGAATTGTGTACGGTAGATACGTGTTTGTGCGCGCATATCTGAAACGAAGGTATGCTTCGGTGTATCTCAAGGTCTCTTTATCTACTCATGTGTGAATACATCTATCTGCCTCTCCATCTCTCCAGACAAGTAAGTACATCATATAATATATACCTCTATACCTCTGTATCTATACCTAGATATCTGTCTAATTCTATCTGGTGGTTTCTCAAAGTAGGGCTACCCCTAAACCATCCAATCTTAACCATTTATAGTAGCAAATCATCCATTTTGGGGGCCCCCTACTGAGAAACCACCATCCAAATCTACATGTATCTGTCCATCCTCGACGGGCGCCGGGTGCACGTCGTTTCACCGAAACGAACGCCACTGGGATCCGTACGATTCGCTGAGCTGCGCTTGCCTGACGGCTACATCTATGGCTATCATGTGCACAAGTTCTAAATCAATGTATAGTCATAAAGATATGCGCATGAATACATACATTTCAATTTTGATAGATGAAGAAGCACATATCTTTTGCCGGGGCGTCCAACCGTTTGCCCCCTACAGGCGTCGGCTCCATTAACCGATGACATGATGCAACGATTGGAGATAATCTGGCCTGAAAAGTCACAAATAAATGAATGGATCGATAAATGCATAAACACTAAATCAAAGTAAAAATAGAAATAAATAACAATATAACATAACAAAAAAAATTTAACATTACTTTACTTTGCGTGATCCCCACCATCACATGCAAATCTGACACAAGTCTATCTGGCATAGCTTTTGGCATTGTATCTGGCATAGCTTCTGACATTCTATTTGGCATAGTTTTTGGCACTGTATTTGGCATAGCTTTTGGCATGGGAGTTGAGGTCCGGGAGCGAACACTGGGCGTGGATGGTTGTGGTTGAGGTCCGACAGCGAACACTGGGCGGGGATGGTTGAGGTTGAGGTCCGGCAGAGAACATTGGGCGTGGATGGTTGTAGTTGAGGTCCGGCAGCGAACACTGGGCGTGGATGGCTGTGGTTGAGGTCCGGCAGCGAACACTGGGCGTGGATGGTTGTGGTTGAGGTCCGGCAGCGAACACTGGGCGTGGATGGTTGTGGTTGAGGTCCGGCAGCGAACACTGGGCGTGGATGGTTGTGGTTGAGGTCCGGCAGCGAACACTGGGCAATGGTTGTAGTTGAGGTCCGGCAGCGAACACTGGGCGTGGATGGTTGTAGTTGAGGTCCGGCGAGGAGAAGGAGGAGAAGGAGAAGCGGCAACTGACATAAAGCCTAACAACCCTCACCTGGCAGGTGGGGAATTAGGGAAACTAATGCACATGTGCGTGCATGTGTGCTCATGCTGATGCATGACCTCCCTCCCTCTATTATATGCATACAAATGGAGGCCTGCTGCATCTAGATGCGCACATGAAACCTAATGGCTAGCCATGAGTCTGCAACCCCTCACCATCCTTCACCTCTTATGTCTAGCTTGCTCATGCTTCACCCAATGGCCAGCAACCTCACATACTCTGGACCTCGCACCTCCCAAAGCTCAAGAAATCGCTGGGATGCGACCAAACTTGAGCCATGCCAAGCTGCAGTCACAGGTGACCCTGAGGAAAACAACGGGATTAGAAGGGGCTGTGAAGCGCATCCAATAAAGGCTCATGATTGAAGCGAATTCACCATCTAGTTCTAGGCATATTGTTGTGGGGGTTAAGTAGCCATGATTCCATGATTTCACATCCACAAAAAGCCGGAAGAAAGGACGGCCTCGGGCAGTTCCGGTTCACAACCAAGGACGCTAGACGGTTGAAAACCAGGAGTGGTCGCTTCACAAACAGGCATGATAAACTCGGTGCTTTTGAAACGTAAAGGTGCAACATGATGATTTTTGATGGCCAGGGTTAGCTTCTATTGGTGGGATATAGGTATAACTTACGATTGGAGCCATCTGCGCCACATCTTCCCGCAGAATTCTTCCCCCGGCTCCAACCACTTGCAAACTCAGTCAAGGAATGTAGCAGTGAAGATCACGCATCGCCATGGCATCACCATGGCATCACGACACCATCATTGACAATCATTAACCACCATGATTCACCACCATTGTTACCCCACCATCACCCACCATCCGCCATTAAGAACTCATGGCTTCATCCCAGCGCGGCGAAAAAAATCTTTCGCCCCGCGTAAGTTTCTCGAAGCTGGCCATCGCTCAGCCATGCCTGGCAAAGCTGCAACAGCGACCGATGGATGCAACACGACAACGACAATAGCAATGGCAAGAATTGTTAATAATATTGGTTAATAATAGTTGACAGTTGATGATAGTGGTTGATAATGGCTAATAGTAGTCAAGAATTGAAAGACACTATATAAAAAAACTGAAAGACACTATATGGCTGTGGGTCAAAACCCTTAGTCCCCCTGGTTCCCATATCATTAACCATTGTTTTCCCTTATTATTGTTGGTCATTATCCCCCATGAGTTTGTTGCTTCATATTGACCCATAGCCATATAACTGTTCTTTTTTCAAGAGGGGAAAGCTATAAATTCCCAAGGTCTATGAGTTCAACATGTTGCGTAGTGGGTCACGTCCATCAAATTTCTATTGGTGCTGAAGCCCTACCATTTGACGTGTCAAATCAGGTGAACAGGGGCTGGCATAGAGCCACTTGGATTCGAAAGCTGTGAGGACACAATAGGAGCAGTCAACATCAGTGAAACGCGTTGGCAAAAGAATGCTGGAGGTTCCAGGTTTGATGACTGGCGACCTCGACTACCTACCTTTCGTTCACGACCTTGCTAAGACGCTACCGGTTGAACTGGGAGGAAAGGGGTGTACCAAACCAGGGCCGGATCAACAGTTGCTTCGACACAGTTTGATGCCAATTACCTGATTATTTCTCAAACAACGGACCCGGAAATCATCCACTATTAGCCATTTCTAGTAATAGACCAGTTATTTTTGGGGCTCCCTATTTTGAGAAACCCCCATTTTGCCTGGGATGAAGATGCAAGACTCATGGCTGGCTGTGTAAAGCGAGGGTCGCAGGTGTTCAGAAACCAAGGCATGGAACATCATGGAACCATGCGCGGGCCCTCGTCAAGCAACAGCTGGGATACCATCCGCTGGTCAACAAAATCCCATGAAAACTCCAAAATTTAAGGATTGGAATATATAAGGGTGGTAGGTTTTCAAGCGATCTTCAAAAGGGTGGTAGGTTTTCAAGCGTCGACTCCGGTAGACGATTTACATCTATTTACTACCCGGCAAGGGTCTTTCTCTCCATGCAATTCCCATGCCATCGCTAAATCAGGTGAAAACAAGTGGTAGGTTTTCAAGCGTTAGACTACTGGAGATCATTGCTTCCACCCGAATTTCATTCTTGGCGGTGGCTAAACCGTTCCTAAAAAATCGGCACTGCAGTGACATGTCCACATGTTTCTGCGGGCAGCAGTCGGTGGCATCTTCCATCCGTGTATGTATTCCATCGATGTTTTGTCATGGTGATTGGCTTCCTGCCGCGTGCTGGTAGCGCCCGTAGAGGATCAAACGTACTGGGGTGGGTTCATGACCTCGAAAAAGCTGGCCCAACAACACAAATTGGAGATTTGCCTTCCTGCTGGCGGAATGCTTTGGACCTGGAGGTACAACCGCCACAACTGGACAGTAACCATCTGAACAAAATTGCTACTGCGCTCCACACTTTTCCCGAAGGATGATGAAAAGCGCCGCTTCAGCAGAGCGCTCTACCCATCCCAGCGCTACATGCTGCGTAGCAGGTTCTATGGAGTGAAGTTCTGACACAAAACTTTGCACACTGTACTAAGTCATTTGCTGAACAAGTGCCACTCGAATCTAGTCGATATGTGCCGATTCCCATCACAATACCCCGATGGTGCACTGTATGGGCCACGGGTGGTGGTGAACTTGGGGACTGTCCTGGTACATCCTTTGGCCATGGGGCAATGACCTGAACGGCTGCATGATAGGCATGCGTGCAGGCCTATCAAAACCGACTGATCTTTAAATTTGAGTTCATGATAATTGGTCAGTTCAAGGCAATTCATGGTGAATTCATGGTCAAATTTTAGAAACCACAATTTGTCAAAGCATTCAGATTAATGCAACCAACCCATACACTACCAAACAGCTTAGTTGATTCCTGTTGGGGGATGGGCGGTGTATAGACTGTAAAAAACTCCGAGAGCTTGAAGGTTGATCCTGCTAACGTAAAGTGTTTGCATGCTTTTGGAAGGGAAAATGCGTTTTGGCAGGTGTGAGAGATCTCAGTTCAACACTTACTGGCTGCAATTGGATGCCGTTGGTCGCTCTAATGTTGGAGGCACAATAGTGAAACGCTTGCAATAGCTACAAATAATTTCCAGATCTGGATTTTTTAGCCCTTACTAAATTTAAATTAGCCCTTATTGATTTTTAATTACAGAATGTCAACTTGCCCCAGAGCAGTTGCAATAATAGGACAGCATTCACAATAGCTACAAATAATTTCCAGAAAATTCCAAAATATTGAGATTTCCCCCTTACTAAATTGTAAAAGGGCCAATTTAAATTTAGTATTGATCCAGAAAACCAGTTCACAACCAGTACTAAAATTGCTGATTGTGATTAGATTCTTTTCAATAAGCAAACCAAACCTTTACAAACTCAAAAAATCTGACCTTGTTCAAAACAGCTGTTTTCTTTATTACAATCCTTTAAATAAACAATTGCAAAAAAAACAGGTCCACAAAGGGTACCCCCTTGCAAGCTCCTGCATTGCAATTATAAATTGAAATTAGCAACTGCAATAAAAAACAACTTCCCTGGCTCATTTCTATTTTTTCCTGGCAAGAAAGAAAAGAAAAGAAAAGAAAAGAAAGAAGCCTTCGGGGAGAGTCGTGGGGAGAGTCGTGGGGAGAGCCCAGATTCCAGGTATACAATTGCTAAGCTGACCCCCCCCCTAAAAAAAAAAAATAGGGGGGGGGGGGGGTATACTATTGTGCCGACAACATTACGCTATATTTCATGGCAGTTGGATAATGATGACTTTCATTTTCCTCTCTTAAGAGTTTTTAGCCCCCCGTCGGCAGTGTTGCCTGTGATTCGTTGAATTCTGGAGTCACACAGCTCCGCATGCCATGTGGCGTCAGAGGATTTCTTAGAATGTTGGGCAGCTCATGGCCGTTTGCATTTGTGCCATCACTTCTGGATCGATCGTGTTCAACGCAATTCCGTTAAAGTCGACTGCATCTGACAATCAAAGCCTTAGGCTTGAGTCTGTGCCTGTCACTGGTTGGAGGGATGTACAGCTTCCCTGAACAGACCAGGCCGCACATATGCACAGAGCAGGGCAAAAACACAGAGGTGAAATGAGAGAGCGGCACAACCATACAACATCAGTTCAATCACAACAAATATTTCAAATCTTGTTCTGATGAACCCCTGCAAGCCATGTGGCACAACCCAAGAACAATAAAACCTTATGTTTGGATGATCATTGGTCATTTCTGGTTCAGCATGCTGGCACCTGTGCCTGCCGCCGTTTTGATTGTGCTTGGCATGCCCTCTCGAAAAGATCTAAGATTGTCAAGGGTGTACTATACCCAAGACACCATTATTGGTGTACCAGTGTTTCCTGAGTGTTCGAATATGCTAGAATCATCATTCAAAGGGCGTCAACAAAGGGTACTCTTCCGCGAAGAATTGCCACCTGAAAATCGATTCCCAGCTCTCTGCTCAGCCCACGTTCAGTTGTTCCCTTTGACCACGAGTTTCCTTAGAGCAGCGACAGTGAGGCAGGCGGAGACAGGGATCTCATGAAATCTTAGGTTGTGAAAATCTGCCTTTTCTTGGAGAGAAAGATCATATACTATGGGGAGGCCAGACTCCAACCAAAGGGTCCCAAGAGTGCATGCAATATGAACACACAAACTTGAAGCGAATGTGGAAAATAAAAATTCCACAAGATGCTGGAAGCATCTAGAAATATCTAGAAACAAGATTTGTGGACATTCTCATGACTGTCTGTCTCTATACAGGATATCTGTATCAATGGTATTGCCCGCATGTTCAACATTGATTCTGCAGAAACTGGTGACATTTGCATTCGAAAGTATGCACTACTGCTGCGACTCCTACATCAACAGCCGGGCAAAAGCGCCATCTTTTTGCTCGCTTTTTGGATCAGCATGCCTCTGCGCAGCACGCGATGAGGCAACACATTCCACGTTGCTCTGACCTGGGAAGAAACCACGAAACCATGGCGTGTGCAGTGGAAATATGTGGTTTGGACATGTTTGCACCGCCATTACACGCATGATTCAATGATTACAGTATGTTATACTGCAAAGTTGTATGCATGTTTCTTCAGTGTCCATACTGATTTTTTGTTTGACAAGATCTAACACATGCAAACTCGCAGCCAGATACACGCTGCACCCAAGCGACATGTCCCAAACGACACCACCATCCTCGTAGCGAGGGTTGGGACAGCGCCGAAGAAAGCTGGGACACCAAAAAGGCCCACAACAATAGACAGCAACGTTCCACCAGAGCGATCCTCAAGCTGCCACTAAGACAGCAGTGGTCATCATCGGGCATTTCTCTTCGCTGGCATGTTTTCTGTGAGCAAATGATATATGATTATAAGTCATATTACGTCGATGCAGCATGTTCAATCATATTCACATATGGGTCTCTCAAACTGAAGAACACCAAAAAAATGCTAATTTATCAATTACTATGAATGGCTTCTTTTGAATGATTTTGGGGGCACCTCCATTTTGAGAAACCACCATTCACGGCATGCGTGATAACATGTCAGGCAGTGCCAAAAATCCTTCCACAACCTTGACAACTGTCACAAGGTCCCGTCTTCGCGTGGCCAAATCACTGGAAAATACGGTCTGCACTGCGCCGATTTGAACCACTGGTCTTAGAGTTCATTTTGAACAACGGGGAGTCACAGACCTGTTGTGATGTTCCGCTGGAAACTGAAGAACGGCAGGAAGATTCATGAAGATTCAGAAGAATACACTCGGCAAATCGTGAGGCAAAGCACCAGCTATCTTACATGGCGTGGTTTCAAACCATTGGAAAATACATGAAGTATGTTCATCAACCAACCAACTACATCATTGGAAAAAACACATGTCAATCCAACAACCAACTATTAAAAGTAATGGTGGATTTCTACGGATCTCCCACCCTGACCTTTCCTGTCCACCGAGATGTGGGTCACTCCGTCGTGAAACACGCGGTGGTCGAAACATTAAACCTGTGGTGAGCTAGTGGTAATTACCGCAGAGTGGTACCCCCTACGTACGTAAGTTGGTCTCTAAGTAGGGTAAGTGCTAATTATGGTACATCTGTAGTTAAATGGTTTATTCCCCAACTTATAAATAACTGGGAGGGGTACCGCTCTGTAGTGGTACTGGTTAGCAATGGCGGATCACCAACACGAACCAAGCCCCTCGGCATGCCGAGGCCAGTACTCCGAGGCACGTGCGAAAGGTGATCCTCGTTCGGCGCGTAAAGGTTTCCTCGTCGCTACGAAGCGGGGACGAACCCCGAAGTAGAATCGCTCCGGTTGGCAGAAGCCATTACTAGTGGTCTATGGCTAATAAATTGTGTGTAATGGTTTTTAAGGATGGTTAAAAACGTTAACATTACGGTTTATAATGGTTAATGATGTTTCATACTAGTGAGGATAATAAGATAAAATAAGTAACAATAAGGGTTAAACAACACCCATATGATGGTTCTTCAAAATAGGGGTACCTCAAAATTACGAGTATGGTTGGTTTTCTTTTTAGCAGTGGATGATGGGTCGGGGGTCCACTATTTTGAGAAACCACCACATGCAAAAATCACGTCGGAATTGGTTGCAGGGAACACGTGTACTTCCAACATTGCTTGGATGACAATGGGTGCCCTGTAGCCCAGCTGTTCACATCCCGAAAATCTGACCCAGCTCCTCTTTGCTGGGATCTCCTTCTGCCTTTTTTGGATGATTCTTTTTGACCGATTCCCATATGACAACCATCAGCTTGGGCACTTCCCAGTTCCAATGTAGCTAGGAAGGTTGCGAGCTGGGTCAGCATTCACTGATGAAGTGCGTGCGTTTGCAAGGGTCAGGAACATGCCACTAAGTAACACGTCGCGGCGGCTTCCTATTCGAGCAGGGAACAAACAAACCGTCCTGATGTGACATCGGCTACCGGCTACTGCTACCATTCGCTCCTCACCAACAAAGATGGGAGCCATGATTAACCACTAAAAGCTCCCAAATAATAAAAAAGGCGTGGAATTCCGGATTTTTAGCTCGTCGTGAATTCTATTTGGGGGGTATCTAGTGTTAAACGGAGAAGGGCTTGCTGACTACGAGTACCACTCGTTACAAGGTTGCTCCCGGTCTCAACTTGATCGATAAGCCAGTTGACTATAAGTTGTATCTGCCAGGACTGGTACCCCTTTGAAGGAGTCTAGGGCACTCCTGGCTCAGCTTCTCCAAGGCGCAGCCACCTTGAACCAAGCCACACCAGCCCCGTTGGCCACCAGCCCCGGTGGGCCCAACCCAGCCCCACCAACTTCAACCAACCCAGCCCTGGCGGCGCCCTTCACCCAGTGTCAAGTAGGTGATGTGCCGCCAGGAGATGTGTTCCCAGGTGGTGAGGTTCGCTAGAATAAGGAAGCCATGAAAGGACAGCAGGCAGCCCACCTGATCCAAGCATTGGAGCAGCTGTCCATCGATGTTGCTGGCCAAACGTAGCAACCCCATCATGTTCCTTCCAGGAGCATACCTAGCAAATTTGCTTTCAAAAGCATGTGTATATATATATATATAGAATATATATGAAGTATATGTATCCATGGTTGTATATGTCAATGTTAAACGGTTTTTGGCAGCATTAATGAGCAGGATGACTATGAATGGCTGAATGCTCATGAACCATGGAATGTTGTCATAATGAACGAGAAAGGGTCAACAAGTCAACAGCTTATGAATGATAATTTTTATGCATATATACGCTATGGCTGAACACTATGAAGAACTATTGTTAATGAACAATACAGCTTATTGTCCTAAGCTTAATCGCGATGCGTCCTCCACACTGCTTCACAAACAACAAACTTAGCTTAGCCCAAAAATAACATAATATACAGTAACCAGGCATAAACAGGCTCGTTTGCATTCATATGCAACAGGTTCGTTCGCCAGCAGCGCAAGTTATACATGTCGCAGTTTCGCTTGCTGCCGTCAGTGCAACTGGCTATGGTGCTGTACCGTGAGATCTGGGGATCGGACCATCAGAAAAAACATGGCAATGAAGAGCAGGCCGATCATCAACACCACGCTGGGTCTCAGAAGAGAAATCCCCAAGGTGCCCTCCTTAAAGAAGACCGCCAGCTCCACGCTTTGAAGGATCAAATACCAGAAAAAGAGCACGCGATTGTTCTCGCCTGCCGTCGGTTTCAGCAGTCTGTGGTATTGGCTGTTGTTGGGAATGCGGTTTGCCGCTCCCATGATTGGCGGAGCTGGAATTGGTGACTTGGAAACTACACATGACATGGGCCCAGAAGACCAGAGAGACCCTCACCATCTCCAGCTGAGAAAAGGCCATGCCTGTGACCGTTGCCAGGCATCCAACATCATCTAAGCCCGCGCGCCTACGCACGTGCCAACCCACGGGCAGTGGTGGTCATGCGTGCGAACGCACCGGCCGCAGTCATGGCAGTGCTTGGTGCGTAGGGGCTGCTGGACTCGACAGCGCTTGCACCACCGAAGTTCGGGGGCACCTGGCAAATGGAAAATGACTATTGGTTGCTAATGGTAAGAGATTCTAGTATAGTGTTTGGTACTATTTATATAATAATAGTTTAACAAATAATGGTAGTGGTAATAGATTTTTAATGGTAGTGGTTCTTGATAGTGTTTGGATTTAATCATGTTTGGATATAATGATATAGATTTTGAGAGTGTTTGGTAGAAGTTCTTGAAAAGTGTTTTATGGTTTGGGTGTTTGGTATTCAATATCGAGAGTGTGTGGTAGTCGTTCTTGAACAGTGTTTTATGGTTCTTGGGTGTTTGGTATTCGATTTTGAGAGTGTGTGGTGGTATGAAGGTGTGTTAGATAGTAATTTGTAAAAGTGTTTCATAGTTTGTGATGTTTGGCAATGGCGTTTGATCATAGGTTTTTTAAATAGTGTCTGATAATACACCTTATGTCATAATCGACCTCATAGTGTTTAGCAACCAACTGGCTAGATCATATTAAACTCAAAAACTAACAGTCTAATAGATTTTCAAAGCTACACCAATTGACATTGGTTGATTAGTAAAAATCACCAACCGTCTTGTAGTGATCAATGGTAATGATGATTAATGATAATATAGATTCATCATGATCATCAACATCCATCTTCATAGACTGCGATCAGGTTAGTCCTAAACATGTGGTGATTTGCCTTCTTGGTGGACGAAGCTGGGAATGGCAAATCCCCCACATCTTGATGATCTGCGTGTCCTGCGTGGCTATTGATGCTATTGCCAAGGTAATCTACCAAAGGTTTTTGAGTTCGGCTCCAAACGCTTGACTTACCAACTGTCAGTCATGATGCTGATTGTAATGAGGATTCCCTTCGCAAAACATGCTTGCAGGAAGGCGTTGGTTTGTTTTTCGACTAATTTGCTCCGTTTGCCCGACTGCTTCATCTGAGACAGCGTTCTATCACAGGGACTGGCTTGATGTCTGGAATGTACGGGTGCCTGAGTATGCCTGGGTGCTCAACCGTAAGGCCCCCCCTTCGAGCCATTTTAACATCCGTGACAGAAACCTACGCCAGGTCAAACATGGGCTAGCTACTGCTGTGAGACAACCCAACGGTATCCACCATTGAGCATTCCGTGGTCCCAGTCATATCCATCACACAACAGGTGGCACCACATGGAGACATCTCAACCCACTATGCAAGGGCTGTGCAATGAACCAGCCATTACAACAGTTGCCATAAGGGCTATTAACAGTATATTGCAGTGGTATGTGCAGCTGGGGTTCAAAAACAGGGAAATAGTCATGGTTGTAGACCCTATAGTGTGGCTGGATGAACCCCGAACTAAGTATGGTGAATGTTACCAGTTACTAACTCTAGCTGATTTGTGGTTGAACCACCCCTAGGAAAAATATTTGTCAACCAAACAGTTGTTAATAACTGAAAATAAGCAAAATGTCAATCGAACCACCAGCCACTGGTTGTCCAACCATCATTGTTGCTGACACTATGCCCTTTTTTTGCTCTATTATCAGCAATTATCAATGCTTAAATTCCTAAATAACCACCATAAAACCCATAGACATGGCACATCCAGTTGCAGGGGGCGTCCCTGTCTGGCACCCACCTTCCTCCTCGACGCTTCCGGGCGCTGCCGACAGGCGCCGCTGTTGGATACCGGACTCGTCCGTCACATGGTCCGTCAGCGCCGAGCCGCCTGAACCGGTGGACGCTGACCATAGCCACCAGCATGGATCAACCAGCACCATGATCCAGCAGCATTGGTCATCATTGATCAATGGTATTGTTTATCATTAGCATATCATTAGCCACCATTAACTCTTTCTAACGCCTAGTGAGCAATTTTTAACGATGTTCATGTGTTTTTTTCCCTGAGCCAATGATAATCATTATCATTTTTTGCTCCTTGATCACTCTTGAGCATTCACCAATGGGAGATTTTTTTGACAATGCGCGCCACCCAGAGTTGGAGTTGAATCAACAGCGCCAAGGGACCTTACTTCAAGTTATTGCATGATTCAAGTTGATGAAATTCAAGACGGTGTGGCCTCATGAAAAAACTCGATACCGGATAATGATGCTTGTTGTTGGCCAACAATACTGTACGGATGACAGGGATGAATCAAGGTTCCTGACAGTCTCTCAATGGTGGAAATCTAATGATGCTCAACCATGCTTAATGGTGCTTGATGCTGCTTAATACTGATTGAGCTCTACTGAGAAACTGATGGTTGATTCGGATAGATGATGGCCTGCCAGGATCATCCTAGCAGGGTGAAAACCGTAACCTGACCCTCTTTCTGTGTTTTTGGCCCCGGAACGCGTGCGACTGTGAGTGTGTTTGAGTGGGTCGGTGGGAGGCGGTAACGCTCAGAATTGCGCAAGCGCATGACTTTCCGTTCTGATCTTGACCTTCGCTCACAATTTTGACTTCTGGCTCTCAACATTTGGGTTAGCCACAAATACTGAGATGTCATTGATGATGAGTAATGGTACATGCGTGTTGGCTGCTCGATGAGTGGATTCACATTGTCCAATCAGGAGGACCGCCAATTCTTCATCGTTTCTTTCTTCGTTAAGAGGTGTTGCAGTTGCAAGCGCCAACTAGCAATAGGATCCCATTTTCTCAAATAATCATGTTTTCTAGATGTCGTAATTAATAAATTTTGGGCGAACAAAGCCCTTATAGGTGGCAATAAATGGTTGATAACTTTGATAACGGTCCAGAATACTTCGTTGAAATCAAAAGCAAATTGTTTAAGACCAAGGGACGCCAATTGCGCAGAGAAGCCTCCGGGTAACGTGCAGAGCACACCTTATGCAAACGAAATAACTCAAAACTCAAGGCTTAGGCCACTTAGAGACAGGAATTTGATCAAATTCCTTCAAGACGCTTAAGTGCAATTTGCATGGCGCCAACGAAAGATGCATTCGAGATTGACTCAAGGTCCGAACAACCGCGCAGAATGGTGATATGAAGCCATCACAATACTTGGTGGCTTTTAGATCCCTAGTTGTTTTTTTTTAAGTGGCTATATGGCAAATCAATCATATCCTTACAGGCCTAAGAAGCTAAGGTAGTACCTGTAAGCCACTCACAATACTGATTGTTATCTAAAAAATAGCTGCGACCGCATTGGTAACGATAGCCACGATGCTTAAAGATGGATTCTTGATTCATTGTGGCTAAGAGGGATCAAAACTAGGTATACAATCATCACAGAATTACAACATAACAACAATTAACGACTATCATCTATCAAAAACAATTGCCAATCATGCCATTTCTTGGCATTCGTAGAAAGTCATGGGTTGTTGAAATCCTGGCCACGAAAAAAATGCTTCCCTTGCCTTCAACCGGCCAGTTTGACCCTCATGACCTTGGAGCAAGGTCTTCACAAATGGTGGCATCCGAAGTCACCAGCGAAAAACATCTAAAATGGCCATGGGTCAATATTAATCAACCAACTAATGGGGGATTTCCACCAACAGTAATGGTTAACAGGGGGGAACCAGGGGTACGGGTTTTTGACCCACTGCCAAATCATTTTAAACTGAAAATGTTGAGTGAAGTTGAGTGGATCTCTTGGCTATTGCCCTGGCTTCACCCTGTCCCAGATCTCAGCACCTTCAGGATCATCATCCTGTCGTGCAGTTGCCAGATGCACCTTCCCCCCAGCACTGCGGCGAGCGCAGAGTGCACAGCAAAGCAAAAGGCAGCAGGGACAGCTGCCATTGCGGTCGCTTGCAGGGTCATTCTCGACATATCCTGGATTGGTGCACGAGGTCCCAATGTATAAAGTGATAGTTGCCACCACCAGCAGCCGCACACTGCGATACCAGAGCGTCACATCTTGCCACACCTCTGTCCGGTGATAAGCAACGTCGGCCACCAGCAGACCGTGCACCAGCAAAACGAGGACAGGTGAGAGCACCCTCTCTGAGCAAATGGTATTGCAGCAAAACACCCATGCCTGCCGAGCTATTGATGGTGCCATCCGACGACAAGTTTCGTCGTCTCACATGGACTTCATTGCAATGCTCAATGGCGCCATGGCTTAGCACGCCGCTTCACACACTGCTGCATTGAGATCTGACTGTTGTAGACCCATCTTGCCAGTGAAGGAATTTTTAGATGTGCTGCAAGAACAATATAGTTGAACCTTTGCTGACTGATGAGTTGAATCATAAGTCATGAACCTACTAGTCAATACTAGTCATAAAGAACAAATCCGCTGAAGTCACTGTCCATGCCGGGTGGGTAAATGAATCTATTAGCACTTAATGCACCAAACAATGGCTACAAACGAGGTCAAAGTCAGAGTTGTGGACTTTCATGTCCCGGCGATCATTGTTACATCTACCACTAGCCTGGTAGTTTCCCAGTTATCCCTATTTATATTCACCCAACTCTAGCCAAAATTTGCTGCTAATTATCATATTTCACCCAACTTGATGAGGGAAAACTGTTATATCTACCATTGGCTGACCATTTCCATGGAAAAACCCGAGTTATCCCTAATCATATTCACCCAACTCTAGGCAAAATTCCCTGGTATTCCCAAATATTCCCTAGTATCCACCCAAGTTGATCATTTTCATGGGAAATCCATGCTGCTCGGACCTGCAGCAGGTGCTACTGGAGCTCACCATCTTTGGAGCCAGGAATTTCCAGCAGGTCGCCATGGTGGGCCGCTTGCGATGGGGATCGTGGGATGGTTCCGGGCTTTAATCATGCTTAAGCTAAGCTGCTTTAACCATTTTTAACTTGCTTTCAACTGTTTTAACACGTTTTCAACTGAGCTGACCTGTTTTTATCTGCTTTCACCTGTTTTGACTTGGTTTCACCGTTTTACCTCTTTTAAACTGCGTTAAGCAGTCGAACGTGTTTTAGCCTGTTTTAAGCTGCTTTAAGCTGTTTTAGCGTGTTTAAACCTGTTTTAACCCATCCGCTGCCATGTCATTTGACGCATGGACAGAAAACACATATGAATCATATGAACATCAGCCAGTTGCCAAGCCTTCAATGATACCATCCTTCACTGCAAGCATTTGAAAAAATTGGTGTTGCAAAGCCGAATAAGTTGAGCAGTAACTTTCATTGTTGGTTGTCAAATCAAAAGTCATTGAATTATAGTGATATACCGTGATTAATGATAGTTCATCAGTAAAGTTGAGTAAATTCACATTCACAAATCAGATCATTTGCAGAATTTAAGTTCTGAGGTTGATTGCTCAATGGTCAGCAACCGTTCTGAAGAAATCCCATACAGAATCCATTCTCACCATTCACCCATCCATACCAATCCCAAGATGTTGGAGAGCTGTTGCAATCACAGTCAACATCCATCACAACCAGCAACATCGCATCACAATGCCAACCACTGAAACAGGATCCACATCTTTCCACCACCCCTCAGCAGTTCACGACTTTGGGCAGCGGCAAGGAGCTCCAACAACTCCCTCGTTTGGTTCATGAAATCCACCTGCTTCTTTGCCATCCTCGGCTGGCCACGCAGCGGCAGGCAGAGTAGGGGTGAGTCCAAAGATTTCTATCTTTGATTAATGGGATTCTTTGAGTATATTTGTGAATTACATTTGCTGCTATCAATGCTAGAGATAACTAACAGCTTTCTTGGGATTTGTTGAAATAGAGTATCTACATGTATCTACTATACCCATACCAGCATGTAAAAGTTGTTATTCCATTCCCATCTTGAATATCAGTATTGTAAATGGCATTGTGTCACTCATGGGGACTCAGTCATCTCAATCCATGCCCTAGGTGGCGAACACCGGAAAGCCGAAATGAGAACATGCCTGGCCACAATGGTCCTTTGAAGGTGGAGTCTGCAAAAGCATCGCCAGATTCGATAAACATGCTGACCATCCCATATATTGAGTGTTTTCCTACGATGTTTGCATATCATCCACACAAGTCTAAATGCCAAACTACATGTATTGATATGTCGATACGGCTTTGTCATACTTTGCCCATGGCGTACGGGCAACCCCAAGTCTTCATCTTGGCATGAAAGTCTGCTGGCAGGCGGCGCTTGCGTCTGATGCATCAACTTTGCCAAGTCCAGCGAACGAGCAAAGCCTTTGAGTCTCTGGCAACCTTCGAAGAAAGCGTCCTTGGTCAATGTGGGGTTCATCCAAGGTGGCCTCCTTTAAAACCTCCAAACAAAATATGATGTGCCAAAGAAAACGACCACGTCAAGAAGGTGACAAAACCAAAATCAGATTGAAGAATTTTGCATGACACATTGCTGTAAATGATGCAAATGATAAATCATGCCTAATTACTTTGCATGACTAACCAAACAGACCACAGCCCCTCGAGGTTTACTAATTTTACCATTCCCAAGTTGAATCAATTCTGCTTGGATCTTTTTTGTCTACTTTTATCACGTTCGCCCCAAGATTTTCCCATTGATCCAGAAGCAAAGAACGACCAACCCAACACCCTCAGTGCAACTTCCAGCCATTTCTGCGTTCGGGCTACCTCCAGTACCTCCAACTGAAACCCTTGTGATTGTCGGTCCAGCTTGGGATCGGTTTGCCACACATCAATCATAGATCTTGCTCAAAGGACCCGGATGAAAATCGCTCCATCTTTGAAAACTTTGAACGCCTAAATACACATACATAATCAAGGGGTTCTGGGCATAGCCAGTGCCCTTGGCTGATCAGAACGCTGGCACACCATCCAAGGGCAGTTTGGACCACTAAGGAATTCAATGGGAGCACCCGAAAGCAGCCAAAGATCATACTCTACTGCAGGAAAAGCCTCGTTTTTGTGGGCGCAAACCAGCCACATGTGATCATTACTCAAGAAAACCTCGGCATTTTTGAAGAAACTACGCGACCTACGGACAGCCGGCAAGCTTGGCCCATCCATTGCAAAGAGAATCTGGAGAGATCTCGGCCTCCGCGTCCGATTCAAGCAGTTTGAAGAAGGACCACACATCGGTGATAGAAAGGTCCAGGGATGCCTGTGCTCAGCAACTGCTCATCAGTGCGGGTGAATGATTCGGCTGATCGAACAAGAGCTGGTTGATGATTGATACAGGAATGGATGCATGGTTGAAACTTGAATGAAGCTGATCATTGATAGTTTCCAGCTGTTTGATTCTTAAAATCAATTTGCGGTGTTTTACAGACGGTGTTTATCTTTCGTCAGATTCATTCCGCATAGGAAGACTTAGGAGAATCTACACAGGCCTGGAACTAAAATGTAGAAAGCACATATGCTTGCCCGAGATTCTGTGCTCTGTTGCATTCTGCTTTGCCCAGGAGAGCGCGAGCTGCTTCCAAACTAGATGGTAAAGCTGAGTTGACTAAGTTACTCTCTCCTGAATTTACTAAGTTTAAGGCTGAGTTTGCCAAGTCAGTAGCTGCTATAGTTGTTAAGCACATTAGGTTCCTGGCAACTTCCTAGTTGTCAATGGTTCTTACAGTTGCTGTGTCCTGCCAGTTACCATGCCGGACACCTGCCAGCCAAGGGGCGAAGTAGGCCTGCACTGCAGGATCTCCCAAGTGATCCTGGAGTGCTGACGCGGCTGATGCTTGGGAGCCTGCTATAAGAGACCTGGGGAACCTCATCCCAGCGACTAGGGCCGCCAGTTGGCCACCCTGGATTACTACGATCATAAGAATCATTGACCACGATCAGACGTCACATCATGCCACATCATGTCACCAAATGTCACATCATGTCACCAAATGTCACCATCAATTACATCCACCTTATTCAACGGGTTTCCACCCATTAATTCCCAAAACCATTTGCCTCGTTGCTCGGTTTGTGCACCACTTGCAGCAGTCGGGAGCAGTTTCAAGCTTCGGTACTGTTTTCAACGCATCTGGCAAGCCAAACATTCTTCCGGTGATCTTGTCTTGGAGGTTCACGGCTTCACCATGTTGCTCAGCCAAATTAGCAAATAGAAACACGTCAATTCACACATGTGTTCAAGGAAAAGCAGTGAAACATACTGAGTATACCAACCAGTTCTACGGATGTTCCAATGTCAACCTTCTCATTTTCGTCACATCCACCCAGCCTCTAATTCGAGCAGCGTCAAACTTCCAGACCTTGTCGACAGGTACTCTTTGAAAACACTATCAGCATCACCAGTCATCAACCGCTAGTTGGTAATGGTTGGTAATGGTTGATAATAATGGGTGATAATAATGGTTGATGAGGTTGAGTAATAGACTAATAGACATAATAGTGAATAATCAATTAGTCACCGAAACTTAATGACTGAATACCTCTTACTATCATGGCTACCTTAAACCCCCTAGAAACCGCAGTTGTAAGCTAGATTTTGTTGGTCTTTGGTCCAGGGGGTGTTGAGTACTTCCAGGGTGTCGTGATCTCGTACTATAAATTAATACATCCTGATACCTCTCAATTGATAGCTTTGAAATTGATCAAACATTCTTGTCATGCTTCCTCTGGTGGACTTTTCCTCGAAAAAGGCAGCATTCCATCACAGACTCCACTGCTGTCAGCAGCCAAGCAACACCACTGTGGCAACAGGCAGAAGCATGCAGGAACCCCGATGATGATCTGCAGATGTATGATTTCTGTGGCTTAGTAGTGCTACACCTTACCGCTTGTTGATCCTCTTTAGGGGCCACCAATGCAGCATGGGATATCACAGCCCCAAGTGGCAGCGAGCTGAGGATTGGGCCCATCATTGTCCAATCTGCGCCGCTGCGGTTGGGGAATCAACATGGCCATCGGTTCCAGATTTTCCATGCAATTTATACAACGCCCCAATTTGGGCACAAGTTAAATAACCATGAGTTAAGCACCACCCAATCATCATCAATCAACCAGTGAAAGGATGACCCGTGGTCCCCCGGAACCAGCTGAGTTGGTGCTGCCCTGTTCCGCCTTGCGAAAAGATTCTTGATGCGCTTCAAGTGCTCCTCGGAGCTCGTGGCAAGGGCACCAAATCGGGGCTAGTGATGACTAGCAATGCTTAGAACCAATGGGGAACAAACAGGTAGCAGGTCATGATGATAACCAAGCATCTGAACAACAAAGAAATCAGGGAACGCGTGCGATTCCCGATCACCATGCATGACTAACCGACTAACCTGAACACATGCTGGGCGGTCTACTTCCCACACTCCATAACGATCAACTCGGAACAATAAATCACCAAGATATCCAAAATACTGTAGCCCACTTTCCTACAGGACTAAGTTCCAACCCCGAAAAATGGTTTTGATTGCAGCTCCCGTGATACGGATCGACTATGGCACTGTATGCTGCCACTCAAGACACAACGCCAGCTTTGGGGTGAGCTTTGGGCGGTGTCTTTTCCGATATGGCTGGGACATCTACGCGTTTGACCTCATGGAATGCCTGGTTTCCAGCCAGAGGTGTTTCCCCACCTTCCATCAGCTATAGTTGCTCAGTGTATGCAGCTCTGCCAAGGCACGTCTCGTTCCGCCAGCATATTGTGCAACATGAGTTCCGTGTCGTGCTCCGCTGATTTGATGGCACTTTGACAAAAGACGCCTGGTGCCAGGGATGGCATGTGCACTTTGGTCCAGTGAGCTGCCCCCAAGTAGACAGCACACAGGCGCACACAAACACACCAAGGAAGCCAAGGACCCAACAAAAGCCGGAAACCTCAACCAACTCCAAAAAGCAGCAGGACAATCCAAACCACCCAAAGAGCCGCAAATGAAGCACTGGCACCCACCCCAAAAAGGATCCAAGAGGGCCAGGCGGCATGAAGCACGAACATGCACGAATGAAGGCACCGCACTGCACAAAGCCAACAATGGCAAGCCGGACGAACTGGGCGGAAACAAGCAACAAACAATTGAAATCAATATGGGGCCAAACAGTCTTTCGGCACATGCACAAACCAAGATTGAAGTGCCACGATGCCAACCTGAGGGTTAGACACAACCCAGAACGAGAAGATATATAAGAACTCCTCAGCTTGCATGGTAATTCACGCCAAGACTGACCAGGCTGTGTGAACTCCTCTGGCACCTCAGGGAACTCGTCAGTCAGACGTGGGAAACCCTTACGTCATTCAAGGCCAACACAAGAGTTGCCACGACAAAGAAAATGCATGCGACAAGTCATGGACGGAAGACCAAAAAGTTCGCTGCAAATGTACCAAGTTACATCATCCTAATGTCGACTGTAATTGCCCCAGCACAGTCGGATAGCACAATACTCCTGCAGCCCTACTGAGAGGATAAACACCCGAATGCCTTGGGAACATCACAAGGGCGATGAACACACTGCTACACAACATGATCAAAAGCACTGACTAAAGTCCTTGCAGCTTTCCCAAATGCAAACCGTGGAGGAGCGATGCAGCATGCGAAACCAAGTGAAGCAGGAGAGAAAATGGCATCGAAAACCAAATCGCAAGTTTCCACCCAGGAAGCCGCAAACTTGCTGGCCGCATGTCAATCAATCTGACGGAAATAACAGCCGCCATCATGAAAACAAATTGAGAGTTCCAACCACGCGAAGATCACCGATTGATATCCCAATCACAAGAGGATGTAGGAGAAACATGTCAATTTGACCAAGGTTCACGTCGAGAGAAACGACCAACAATGTGGATAGCGCGTCAGGTTTTCATAAGCGTTCTGCGGTCCACGTGGCTCAATCCGGTGATCAACAACCCCTGCTACAAAAAGATGTCACTGTCTCCATGAATCAACAGGAAATAATTACAGAAGAAAAACAATGAAAAATGTTTTTTGTGGGAAGTACGGGCCTGGGTATACTGGGGTCAAGAGACCATATGCTCCAAGCAATGGAAAAGCGCCATGGGAACAATGCTTGGGATGTTTGACTGCCCCAAGGATTTTTGATTCCCTGGAGGGGTTTTGATGATTAACAAAGTGTTTGAAAACAATGGCCATCAACAACAGGTGTGAAAAACATCACCCATAAATGTGATCTGAGAAACGTTTCGTCGAAATGGCGGCTGGCAGTATTTGAGTCCAAGTGTTTCATCCCACTTCTGAGCAAGGGTAGCTCACTGCTTACCGGCTAGGGCGCACCATTTAAAGTTGGATTTGGTTCACCGCCCTCTCTGGTGGCTGTTGGCCAGTTATCCGTCACATGCCCGTAGGCAGGCGGATGAAGGCTCCATAGCCAAAGTTCCATGGCTGATAATTTGTAAACAATGTAACCATATGTATATTTTTAATGTATCTGGTGCGGGCAGTTGGTCTGACATTAAACAACGAATCAACAGAGACAAGAAATATAGACTCATCTTATTCTATTGGGTGTACTATGTGCTTTACAATTTTTTGATCGGTGGTTTCATACACCATTATTCCCTTCAACGAACTTGAATGAATCGAGTGGGGCTAGTTAAGTAGATAACACTCCAAAAGCATGGGTTCCCAAAAACCCCATTTTTTCGCCGGATGATCAAGCCAACTTGAACTATGAATAGTAGTAAACTTTTTGTGGCGATGGGTGCAATACCATGTTTATCGCAAAGAAAATAAAAGTGCAAAGAACCAAACAATCCGACATGAACAGCAATCCAGTAACTACTGGTCAATGGCTCAATTCAGCCCTTTCCATCCCGTCCCTGCACCTGTCATCACATTTAGCACCTGAGGTCGGCTGAAATGAGTTGCGCGCGGGGTTCTTTAGCAGGCCGCCCTCCTTGCTTCTCAGCAACCAAATTTGTTTTTAAAGCCTTCAACACTTGCAATTGTTTTTCTGGAAAAAATCAGTTTTGATTTTCCATTCTGTTTACCTGCCGACCCCCGCCTTCGCCAAGGCAGGGGCAGCGCTGGGACCACCGGAGGTTTGGAACTATACTTTGGCCGCCCTAGCTTCTTGACAATCCACGGCGCAGGCACGTCAGAGGCGACAACAGCCACCTATAGCCGCTAGTTTTGATCACGACAAAGCCACAACAGCCACCATTGTCGCGTTCAACACTGCTGCTTGCCGGCCCTGAAACGTCCCCGCGGGTCTATAGCTGGCTTGAGCTACAACAAAGCCACGCATAGCCAACAAAAACCATCGCACATGCTTCTCGAACGTCTCCCGGCGGGTCTACAGCTGGCTTGGGCCACAGCAAAGCCGTGGCAGCGCCCACAACAGCCTCACCACTGATGCTTTGTATGGCCTTCAAGACTATTGCTCGCCCGGCTTGAAACCGTTACCGGCAAGTCTGCAGCTGGCTTACGCCACAGCAAAGCCACGCCAGAGGCCAGAAGAGCCACCACTAAAGCCTCTCATGGCGTTCAAAACTGCCGTTTGCCCACCTCTGTTTGGCTTTGTTTTTGCTGTTGTTTTGTCCTGTTTTTCCTCGTCTCCCCCTTGTGGCCCAACATTGTTCCCACCTCCTTGCTCCCTCGCCCTTCTTCCTTCTCTTTTTTTTCTTCCTTCTTCCTTCTTCCTTCTTCCTTCTTCCTTCTTCCTTCTTCCTTCGTCCTTCTTCCTGTCCTCCTTATTGCCACCTCTCCGATAGCCTAATCTTACCACAGGGGCACCCGGGCGTTAGCCCATTTGATTTCTACGAACGAGTTGGACGAATGCGTTTTTAATGGTAGTACTTCCTCTTTATCGTCTCACGAGGTGCCAGCATGTAGATGGTTTTTGGTGTTTGCTCTATGAGACCTTGTCGCTGCGACCTGGGATTAGTGCTGAGTAGTGTTGTCTAGTGTCGTTTAATGTTGTTTCATGTTTTGTGTTGTATAAGAACTGGCTGGGGTATATAAATCTTCAAACAACCAAATCGAAATTGGGATTCGGAGCCGCAACATCGAATCCCGGCGCTCAGCGACCAAGGTTTTGTCTTGCCTTTGTTTTTCCCCATGAACCTGCTGTCCTGAAGCACTGGCCAAATTTCCAGCCTGTTCTTTCACTGCCCCGTGCTGATTTGTGAGCAGTTTTTCAAGCTCTGCCAGCCAGCTGTCTCGCCACATTCGCAGCAACCTTCCGGAGTCACAGCGGGCATGGCCGGACATCGATATCAGAAAAATGTTTCCTTTATCGCCATGAAGATCTTGCTAACACTTCGTCATGGACTGAAATGAAATTATATAATTCCATCCTACAATTCCACCTGGCGTGCATCAAAGAAGATTCTTCTGCGATCTGAACCAAACATGTTTACCGAATGATTTTGAAACGTTGAACCGAAAAGGTCCGGTCAGATGAAGGTTAATATTCTACAAACTGATCCATGTCTACTACTAAACGTGCCAGGGGACAAGTTCAAAACCCACCAGGCTTTCCATATTTTTCCCACACAACCTTTTTAACCGCCATGAGTTCGAGTCAGGGAGGGGCGGGGTTTCATCGCGCTTCGGCGAGGAGGTCAGGAAGGGGAGGGATGTCGCCATCCCTGAAGTCAGCCGCTCCACAGGTAGTTCGAGGAAGGTGGCTGTGAGGGCGCGCGCAGCCGTGCAGCTGAGCAAAGCTGCCCAGCAGCGGTGGTAGGCACCGACGGCCGCAGCGCGCAAAGGGGATGTGACTACTCTGGGCTTAGCCACAGCGAGGACGGAGCAGGGTTTGGGCTTCCTGGCTCCAGCGTCCACCTACTTCAAGGCCCACCACAAGGAGGTGGCAGCAGCGGTGCGCGGCGAACTCCAAGTAGTTTTCGCCATGTGGCCTGCGCTAGGGCTTCCCCATATTTGGTAGCCGTATGGGGGTGGGGGGCGCCAGCACGTCGGATCGGGCTGACCAGGGTGACGTCGATGGCGAGTTGGGCACCGTGGTGCTCCATCTTTGAACATCTGACAGCATGCACGCGCAGTGACTCTGGCTAAAATACTTTGTTGGCTTCATGATTTTCATGCTTATTTACATATACATATTGTCTCTATATATTGTCTCGCTTCCAAATGCGCCATTTGCTTTGCACAAGCTTCTTTCTCCAAGTAATCGAAACCCAAATAAGCTTCCAAGATTTCGATCAGGAAAAGATCTTGCTAGCTCAGATTTGCAAGATCGATATTGAAATCAAAGAAAGTCTTTTGGACCGAAGGCACTACTTTGTTTGAACTAAACACGTTTAAATATAGACCATATTCCGCACATCTTAGAAGTGTCAATCTGCATGGCCTGGTCAAGGCAGGTAACTGCGCGACCGTCGGCCACCCGGCCGGGCTCCAGGCCTAGGCCAATCCAAAGCTGGCTTCTTTGCGAAACAGAAACTTCTTGGGACCCCAACTGTCTTCCAGGCGCTTTTGCCTCTTAGCCTTGTTGGCGGCTTCCCGGTCGGCGTTGAACCGGTCAACGCCTTCTTGGCCACAGTTTCCCTGAAAGTCAAAAAGCAGAGGAGAAGGGAATAGGAGGGAGCAGCATACCTAGCAATCGAGCCTCCTTCGATCATGTCCTTTCGGAGGTTCCTCTTGCGTTCGGCTTCGTCTTCAGCCTTTTGGTTCGCCGCAGTCTTCCTGGCTTCTTCTGCCCTGTCTCTTTTCCGGCGTTCCCGTCTGACGGCTTTATACTCCTCGCGCCATTCCTTGTTGTCGGCCTGGCGCTGGGCCTCTGCTGCCTTGCGAGACTTCGTTCTTGCAACTTTTTCTGCTTTGTCTCTGGCGGCCTTCTCTTCTTTCTCCGCCCAGGCCCGGTTCAGTTCTTCTTGTGTGACCGTTCGGTCACGAACCCTCGTCTGGTACGTGAGGAGCCTGCGACGACAAGGAGCCAGAATGTGCACATTTTTTTCCCAGACGAGGTTCTCACTTAGATGCTATCCTTAGCTTTTTTGTTTTTTCATGCGTCCACGTCTTTATATGCTCTCATTTGCATGGTCTGATATGTGTTCTTCTGTGTACTAGGAAATGCGCGCTATTGGGGTTTATAATCTGTGCATGTTTCAATGTACTTTTTGCTTGCGATCAGAGATGTGCTGCCTTTGTTGTATGCGCTAGCACATTAACGTCGTGAAATGTGAACTCCCCTGTGCGCTCTGACTTGTGCGTATATTTTACCTTTGCTATGATGATGCCATATGAGCAAGTTTCTCCATAAAGTCAACGATCCAAAGAAAATTTGAGTTTCTTGTCAAAATAGTCGGGCCTGTCTTGGTGAGAACTGTCCAAAAAGTTCTCCGGAGGGTACCTAAACATTGCGACCATACAAACGACGTTTCATCTTCTGTGCGACAAGGTCTCCATGAAAATCCTAATAGAAACATCCATCAGACGATTTGTAAGACCAACTCAAGCTTGCACTTTGCTAAGAAAGATTCAAGGTCATGGGCTCAGGACTTGGCAGCAAACGGCTGTGCAGGCTCGAGTACCAGTTGGCCATGCGAGCCTTCGCGGCCTCTGGCATGCCCTGCAAAGGATACAATTCTGTTGATGGGAATTTGAATCTGTCAGTATTGAAAACTCAGGACATTCACATTAGATACGTCCGGCAGGTATAAAACAAAGGTATGCAATTTCTTTCTAGAGAATTAGTGTGGGCACTCTGCATTTTCAATTCCTTCACATCCAAAAACACTTGGTGTAGAAAAGCATACGACTGCACCATTTGCATCTCTCCACTGCTCTGCCAGGTCCGTTATGTGGCGGTGAGCAGTCCGCACCGCTTCGACGTGCCTGAAGGCTTACAGTAATGATGCCGAAATGTCGTTTTTTTTGTCTGGCCTGTCGAGCTTTGTCGCGATTTGAGCGCGCAAGCGCTCAAGGCCAAACGTTACCTGCAGCACATGCATACCTAGGAAATCATTTAGGTTCAATTTGGTGCAATCAGAAGATCCAAACTTTTGGCTGCTCAGGCTGAATTTTTTTGGTCTGAATGTGATTTCAAGATGTTTATATTGTTTGAGCTGGATGTCATCAAACTCAGGCTGAGTTCCATCAATCTCAGAAGATCAACGCGCGGAGTTAATCTCAAGCTCAAGACATCTAAATAGGTGATCTGTCTCTTCTAAATGCCGGTCCAGCAAGAACAGCATTTCGTTACCTACCCCTTTAGAAGAGGAGTGTCCATTTCTCAAGGACCCATACGCATGAATCAGGAACCAACATTATTCCAAAAAAATGGATGCAACATGATGCAACAAGCGCAAGATGTAAAGTCAAAGTCAAATCAAACACTCGAATGCAACAACAAATGCTGTCTTGCTCCAGGGCACAGCGAAGACCGTAAAAGCCACGTAGCTCGCGAAGAGGCCCCAAAAAATGTGCGAGATCCTGAGCGGCAGTTGATCACCACCAAAGCATCACCAGTGAGGGCATGCTTCCGTGCAATGATCAAACCAGAAAAGTTTGTACCAATGTGGTTTCTGAAGTCATCGGGGTACCGCTAAATCATCCCATATAAACAAAGCAATAGACCAAGCAGTTTGGGACATACCCCTATTCGGAGCACCAAATGGACAAATCAATCATCCTGACCACGATGTGAATTCTCGCCCGTGAGAATCATCATGATGATCACCTCCGTGATCAGTTCTCCATCACCATGATCGCCATCATCGTCATGCTCACATCGTCACGCTTTCGGCGCACTTTTTTTTGGGAATTCCCAAAGTTTCTTGGGCGCGTCCACGGCGAGGAGTCATGGTGACAATTAGGTGGTCCGATGATTGTGTAAACAGGGACTCATGGTGAAGATTATGAAATTGACAGAAAATGATTCTAATTAAACCAGAGCGTTAGTCATTGAATGTTCCCCAATAACCATTGACAATACAATTGTGGCAAATAAATGTCAATAATCAATTTTCTCATTGAATAATGCATTAAAAACAACAACGGAATATCCTGGTTATCCGATCAGGGGACTGAAAGCCTCAGTTGGTGAAGGCTATACTTGCATGTAGGTTTGCAACAGGCCTAGACAAACTCTCCACTATATATAGTACATAGGTAGATACGTTACATTACTTTTACACTTATATATTGTATATTATAGTGCACACTCGTGTCTGGTATTTATGCTAGCCAAACTACAATTTAACCATCATGTCACTCTTCCAGTTACCCATAGCTCACTTGGAATATCTGCTCACTAGAATAACTCACCATTCCGGCAACTGGTATACAGTCTCAAAAGAGGGGTACCCCCAATCTTCCTTCATTACCCATTTATGCGTAAAAAGCCAACCAATTTGGAGGTCCCCTATGACTTGAGAACCTCGCAGTTATGTCACAAGGCCCTGGAAAATGCGGGTTCGATCAGGGCCGTGGTGAACCCACCAGTCGCCAAGTCACTCGGCCAGGGGATCCGCCGCCACCTCCCAGGAGATGCCACCTGCCAGGCCCCCCCTGCGCGCCCACCAGATCCAGGTGGTGCAACGACTGCTCCCGCCTGTGACAGCCATAAAGCAGGTGGCCATAGAAGAGCCAATGCTGCCCCAATATTTGATCATCTGGCGGAGCAAGGCGACCATGGTTGGACAGGTTGGACCATGTTGGACCATGTTACGGACCTTGGGATCTACTGAACAGTGGGGTTCTACTTGGCATGACGACCTGTGGCCAGAAGCGTTGCAAAATATGGGCTGCCCAAGCATTTTGAGTGTGTCTATGCCTTGTTGTCTCTGAATGATTTTGCGGATGACAACTGGGTCACCCTCACCTCTACCAACTCCAGCACTTTCAAAAGGCTTTTTTACTTGAGACTCTACTGTAGTTCTCACCTTTTACAAGGCTGTGACGGCTGATTCTACTTCTGTGAAAGGGACATGATAAGCCAACAGTTCCTCTTCTGATCATCAGGTACGATTAGCCAACAATAGCCGCCCTAGCTACCATTTGGTTACACCACTCATGGTAGCTCCAAATCGCTCCCCCTTTAAAACGGTCCAGCGATACCCCTGCCTCTGAAATTAACCAGCATATAAATTCATATAAATTCCCATCTCATGACATCACCACTTGGGGTGGCCGTTGTGTCCATGCTGTGTCTTCACCACTGACCTTGAGGGTCCACCGCTGCTGGAGATCCCTCTTTGCTTTACTTTTTCGTATTCAGCTTCATTTCCAGTCCAGCTACTTCCGAGGGCAAATATGCAAGGATTTATGAAATATGATTTCACCTGCATAAATGAAATATTCCTTTGTTCAAACCTTATGTTGAGGTTTTATGAACAAGGCATCCTCACCATTTTTGTTTCAACTGATGAGTGCCACACTCCAGAACTATGACGCACCAGCCTTGGCCACCAGCCCCCACAAATATGGCCAAAGAAACTGCGGGATTGACATCCGAAGCTGAAGCCGCTGAGACCACATGACCGACTACGCCTGCGTTGATGTCTGGCAGCCGAAAGTTAACACAGCTTTGCCTTTTGTTTATTGTTGGTTTACTGGCTAGTGATTGAACGTGATTATGTGACTCTATATATATATATTGTTTTGGTTGGTGATTAACTGGTTGGCTTTTTGTTTAACACACTTTTTGTTGATTTACTGGTTGTTGATAAAACTCATGGAATTGCTGTTGGCTGTCTTAATCATCAATCAGCCAGCACCTGCTTCATGATGCACATTTTTTTGCCGGGGCGTCCAACGGTTTGCCCTCCATAGCTTGGTGCTTACAGAGCAGAATGGCAGAAAAACCATGCAACTTGTACACACTTATCATGAGCAGTTTGAAAGTGACGTCTGGTGGATTGTTTCTGCTTTTGTGTGTTCATGGTTCACTTCCCATTGCAAGTCGCTTCAGCCTCAAGCGACGGCTGGTAGAACACCTTCTAACAAGCTGATCAACAGCTGTCAAATGGCTATTAAAGTTCACTTTTCAGTAATGATTCCCCCTCCCTCTAACCTATGACTTTTAAAATCATTGGACGGGATCTTTTGGAATACCAAAATGTAGCTGTGCCATGCTGTGCCATGGGATTTACTGCCACGATGAGATCCCTGGGGACACCAAAATGCTGCTGCTGCTGTGATGCCAGTGCGAATTGCTGCAAGAAGCACCGAAATCTCCAGCACAACCATCCAAAATCTATCAAGAATCTAACGAACTACTGGTACTCAACAAGCTCCCAGACTGGAACAAGCATGACAACCGAGGGGTTTGAACTCAGGACCTTCAAGTTAAAAACCTAAACAACTAACCACTAATTATAAGTGATGGGAGCCCATGATGCTGGGTCACATGCTGGTTTATGAGCTTTGTCTTATTGCGGGACCAGCCGCAGCCAAAGAGTCAGCACCAAAACACCAGCCTCCTTCCGCCTCGCCCTGCATAGCCTTCCAGTCTTCCACCCCCCAAGCCTTGGCCCAGCTTCCAGCCACCTCCAACTCCCAACCTTGCCCCGGCCCAGCTGCGCCCAGCCCCCACCACCCCGTGGCTGAGCCTTGCGTTAGTGCCAGGGAGAAGATGTATATGATGAGCAATAAAAGTACTCCGGCCCACATCACCTCCTTGAGCGTGTATGCTATCCTTAGAGCGCGATTTTCCTTGTCAAAGTCGCCAAGGGTAGGTCTGCGGCCCAAATACCACACATGACCACTCGACTCAGGGGAGACAGGAGA
>VSDK01023142.1:180782-205593 GCA_009767595.1 Symbiodinium kawagutii
TATCTTTCCCTACAAGCCCACCATACGGACGATCTTGTACAATCGTCTGAATGATAGACCCCAAAAAATAGACCATCATTTTACCCATGAAGAGCTGGTGGTTTACTGTCCAAAATAAGGAGGTTGTTAATTGCTCGATCTACCATTCGCCAAGAGAACCCCCTGGTGTTCAGCTTGCGTTTCTCTGCTTGCGGGTGCTACCGGAAGCCCGCTGATCATGCGATCTTCCATTGAACCACTACCACCAACCACCAACCAACAGCAGCGACACCAGCGACAGCAACGACAACAACGACAACAACAATCATTGCCACAATTGCAACAACAAAACAATATAACAACACCACCGACAAGAACAACTACAAGGATCGCAACAACAACCACTAAGCACTTGGCGATTTTATGCATAGGATAAGTGAAACAAAAGTGTTGATAAAAAAAATTGAATTGTTTCGTCATTTTTGACAAATGAGTTTGCTGGTTCACAAATAACTTACTAGTATGGCCAGTTCAAGAATGACAATAACAATTTATATACTATCATGATTCAAGCATTTGAAATATAACTAATGCTGGCACAAGACTTTAAACACTATCCATGAAAAAACATGGTATGTATTTTTTTGACCGTACCCTCCCATGTCAGGTACAGTATTCCTTGTACACAAATTCAAAAAATAATGTTGAAATCATAAAATTCCACTGTAAAGTTGTAGTACTAGTAAATTCAATTCCAAAATCCGAAGATTCAACATGATTCAAGTGCAAAACTGCTAGATTCCCTTGATCAAAGTTGCAAAAAAAATGCCCAGCTGCCAAGTTGCAAGTCATGCCCAGCTGACAGGGCACCACGTCCAGGCCCCGCGTTGCGATGCGTTGCGCATCTCGCTGCCAAGCTTCGACTGGATCAGCGTCCGCAGCGCCCGCAAAAACTTCATGGCGCCCGCGGACGTGGAGCCGCTGTTGCGGATCCTGGGAGCGCCCCGGTGGATAGGGGCACGGGTTGGTCCAACGGTGCCATGATGGCTAGTGATGCTTAGTCTATGGTTAAAGCTGCTTAAAAGATAGTAAAGTGATGGTTAATAATTAATGGTTAATACTGATGATTCAAATTATTTTCTAATGATGGATACTATTTGTTTGATGATGGCTAATGGTTGTTAATAATGTTTTCTCATGGTTTAATGTGGTTTCCTGACTTTTAGATGTTTTCAATGTTTGTCATTGTTGATGCGGGCAGATTTTTGATGTGCTATCTCGAAACGTGCTGGTGTGCGTCATCGCCAGCACCCATGGAGCATGTCGGCACAGCCATGCCCCAAAAAACGCAACTGCTTTAACTGAGAAATGGCAAGGGTACAACTCATGATGCTGACCCCAGAAATCCTACAGAAAACCTGGCAGCACGCTACCGCGAAGAGAAAGCAGCGGGCCCCAGCAACCAACACGTCCTGTTTCAATGGCATGAATGACCACCAGTTGCATCCATCTGCACCCGCCTTGTTTGCCCTACCAAACCAGACACACCTTCAGCATCATTCGACAGTTCTGAAGCCAGAAAATCTAGCCGGAAGACGGCGAGCCGCGATCTCCAGGAACAGAATTCTGGTTGCCCATCCAAAAAACTACAATCCCCGGGTGCTTGCACGATTCCAAACCAGCCACCTGTTTAAAACCACCAGCCAAATATGATCACTATCTCGTACCAACAACTCACAACTGACAGGTGATCAATTTCAAACTACCAACCAAATATTCTCATGAACCATTTTGTTCACTGCGCCCTCCTGCTGGACATCCTGAATCATTACATGTCTTGATTGGTTATGAATGCTCCTGCTGGCCATCCTGAATGACTCGCTCCAAGCCGCATTTCACCTCCAAGGTTCAAACGAGTGATGCGCAGAATCCGGACGATGCGTAGGGAGCTGATCACTCCGATGCCAGCATTCACCGTGAGGCCATCGACGGCTGCTTCAAGAACCTCGTTGGCGCAACAAGCAACGGCGCTGGGGCCTGGTAGAATACGTTGCAACCCATGAGTTCCAAAGTATGAACCTCCAAATCAGAATCAAACACCCAAATACCATGATAGTGGCTTTAATGTACTTTTTAATAATTAAGGGTTGATGATTCAGGGTGAACGAAGCACGAATATACTGAGAATATTGTAAAACCTCAATCATGGCCGGTGTTTCCATCAGAATAATCGACCACAACAAAGTCTTGATCGGTTGAGGATACAAGGCCAAGAACTGCAGTAAGTAGTGAACCCATTCTGAACCATGCGCGGTGCAGTGAAAGGCTGAACTCACTGAACAACTCCGGAACTCGCTCCAACCAAGTTGCCAAAATCATCACTTCCCACCTCAGCCACGTGTCTCTCTCTCTCTCTCTCTCCATCGCTGTCTCAGGAGGCTAGCCGGAGGTGTAGCTGAAGTGAATATCATGCGTCCAAAAGACCATTTACAATAAATTTGTTTTCTGGTCAATAATTCTATCTTTTGAGTACTTCTTTATGAATACAAACATCTATTTGCAAATCATCAATGTTTAAGAATAATTAAGAATATTTAGCTGGCAACACTTAAAAATATTTAGCAAAATAATCAGCTGAGAAATGTTTACCTGGTTGCTAAATCTGATATAATCTGATGTTTGATGTACTAGTTTAATGTACTAGTACAAATAATTGAGAAATGTCTACCTGGTTAAATGAAATCGCTGCCACCAAAATTTAAAGACGGTTGGTGATGATGTTATAATGATGCATATTGAAATGCACAATCCATTTGGGTCTCAACTACTGATCGGTACTGCAAGTACTGTAATTGTTATATACTGATTGCGGTAAGAAATGAGGAACAAGAATGACCTCGGTAAATACCATCATGAAAACAGGGTGAACATCACAACAAAGAGAGTTTTTTCATCATGTGCATTTGGTGGCTTCTAACAATTGGGGGGTTCCCTCATATATCTCATATCATCCTTTCTCAGCCATGTCTAGTAACAAACCCACCATTTTTGGGGGTCCCTGAATGTCTTTGATGAGCCGTTCGGCTGAGCGCCGCCCAGCTCTGAGGCTCCTGCAATGACACAAGCACCACGAAAAGGTCCAAGAGATTCCACAGGTATTGCCTTGGAGCGACGTCATGGCCGCTGCACATCCCCCAGGGCTCCCCACAAATCTTCAGTTTCTTCTTGGCCGTGGCCCAGGCATGTACATTATTCATGTGCGTCCTAGCGCATGCACGTTTACGTCAAGAAGCGTAAAAGAACGAAACTCAATATGACGTGACATGACACGTCATGAAACTCGAGAGTGGGAGTTGGTTCATGTCAACCATTCGGGGACAATGATCATCCAGAATCATTGATCAGAATCAAATAGCAAACTTGTTGGTGGTTTTAACCCCTATGAAAAATATTTGTCAACCAACCTTTTGTTTATCATTACCTAGGGAAAAGAAAATATGTGAATCAAACATAATCAAACCACCAACGAGAGAGAATCACCGAATGTGAATCAAACCACCAACCAAAGAGAGAATCATCCACAGCAATCAAATAGCACATGATTCATACCAACCGTCGTCCCGGTGGCACCAACTTCCGCCCAGTGGCTGTCGCCAGAACATGCCTCGGTAGCGGCGATCAAACAGTTGGACCTGAACGTCCCAAGATTGTTTAACCATTAACCACGATTGACTCATATGGGGATTTCTCAAAATTGGGGGGTACCCCGAAATGGTTGGTTTATTGCTTTAAATGGTTGATGTTGGATGATTTAAGGAGGCCCCTAGTCTTGTAAAATAGGGGGCTCCCCAAATCATCCAATATTAGCCACTTAAATCAATTCACCATGCATTTTTTGGGTCCTCTTTTTTTTGAGAAACACCCATATTGCTCTGTTCCTGACAAAACTGCAGCTGAGTGACTGAAACCATGCACCAACACTCTTAAAGTGAGCTCGAGGGCAAACGCTGCCGTGTACACAAATCCGATCACCTAGCGACGCAGCTGGCAAGTTGAAAGTTCAGGGAACACCGCAGGGTCTGCGCAGGTCACCATCTGTGGTGACAACCTATGGTGACCGAGTCAAACTTGGGCAATGTAACAATGTCCATCGCCATCTTGGCTTCATTTTCTTACAAAATCCCAGCGGTTTCATGGTCCGAACATGGGCACCCCCTTCCACTTGTGCGATTTGCAGCGAACGTTCGCTTGTTTCAAGTAGCGGATCCCGCATTGACCATGCTGTGGTCGCTCTATCAAGTTCACACTGAGGCTTTCACCTTCCCATGTCCTATCCTGACCAGGTGCATGTGAGGTGAACCGTGGTTGATCACAAGCACTCCGCAGGAACGCTGGTGAATCCGCTGGTGCCTTTACCAAAAGGCCAGGGTGTATCACAAGCCTCTGTAAAACAAATAGTCAAGCCATAAACTTTGCTTGGCGAATCATACCCCTATCACATTTATTGCCGTTGGTCTCATGAATTCTCTCTATACCAACAAAGCGGGGGCCCCGGATGGACTGGCCTGGATAGAAAGTGGGATTCCTTCGTCGAGGTAGCGCGTTGAAAGCTCGATCTGACAGCTGTCACACCAAAGGTGCAGCCGAATGGAGGCTCCCAGGAGCTGGAGAACAAGAAAACAACAACCAACCAGAATTTTGCTACGCTTTGTTAAGAAAGAAGCCATCTAGTTAGAAAGCAAGGACGTTTCCACGGCATTTTGCCAAACATCACACAATATCAACGAGAGTTCCTAGCTCTGGACACACATGGTCCGATGTTCAGCGGCCGATGGTGATCGAGGTATGTTTTTTTCAAAATGTCAAAGGAAATGGCCTGCGAGTCATTTCAGGTCAAACTTGACTAACAATTTACTCTAAAACAAATTCTCAGTCAATCCTCGCGTATGAACGATTAACAATAGCACAATATGGTACAACAAAATGATACACAATAAGTAAGCATCAATAAACAAGTCATCAGCGAACTGCAAACGATAAACAATCAAACGATCTGCTTCGACTGGCTGTCTACTGCTATACGTCCACTACCGTTGAGAACTTCTGAACCGGGTCGAGGCGACGGTTGTCTATGCACCTAAACCATCCTAAGCTCCAAGCAGCCAACATCCATGTCTGACCACCTGCACCTACAACACCTGACCACTATTAACCATTATCAACCACTATAAACCACCTGGTGTATGCTTCAGGCTGCAGGGTGTGGCTCATTCAACCTCCGACCTGGTAACCCACATGGTTACACCCAGGCTGAGATCAACCTGGCCAGGCCTCGATACCAATAAATATAGCGTTGGTGAGGATCAGCACTGCTGCAACCGTTTCGAAGGTGCCACCTGGGTTCACCCACCAGCGGCCCCATGACTCTGATCGCTGTCCGTGGGGGTCCGGATGCCTCTGCTCTCATCCCAGGGTGACAGTCACGGTAAAAATCGAAAGCCAAATAACAATGACTAACGAGAGGCAAATGACTTGAACAAATATTTTCCCCTATAGGGAAATGCGTGGCATCAATTACGATGACCAATTGATCTCTTTTGCAATTGCACTTAGCATCAATCACTACCTTTTTGTTGATCTCTGCTAACCTCCACATCAAACAAGGGTGGATCATTGCGGGCCCCACGTTGCCTGACAAAGTAACAGTTCACCCCGGAAAGCCGACCATCAAGCTCAACCGCATCCTTCAGTGAATCCTTGAGCATCCTTATATAATAATATAAGCATATATAAGCATCCTTAGCCACATCCTTAAGCATCCTTAGCCATGGACAAGCCATGGCATCAAGCCGAACCCAGGGTGGAAGCTGGTTGAATCGACTGCCACTGCGACCAGGACAAACTCGCTGTCCCAGGGCTCGCGCGCCAAGCTGCTGTGAACCAGGGTGGCCAACGCCGAAGTTTTCGCCCAACCGTGCTCTGACTGTGTCCTTCAGCCAGGTGCCATTCAGCGGACGCGCAAGCAGACATGGTCATGGGAAACCATGGGAAACCATGGGAAACCATGGGAAACCATGGAAAACCATGGGAAATGCTTAATGCGAAAAACTGGTCAGAAACATTCACAGGAAGGATGCCTCATAGGATTGATATTAGTTGTTCATTCTGGCCTTTGATCATCAATGATGGTTGATGAGTTGATGATGCCCAAAGAGGATTCCTTTTGATAATAATCCGGGCTAGTTTCTGGTGATGATGAGTATCTAATCATGGTGAGCTAACCCTGGTTGGAAATGGCTGACGGTGCTTACTTGTATGGTGGTTATATAACCGATTGAACAGTGAGCATAATTCTCGATTCATATCTGTTAGCCTGTAGTTTGCCCCGGCGTCATTTTGCGAGGTCGAAAAGAGGTCAAACAGTTTGCTTAAAAAGCATCAAACCAACCATGCTTGGGGGTTCCCATGGGTTCCCTACTTTGAGAAAACTTTGAGAAACCCCTTGTGTACGACAAACCACGAGTTGTACAACAAGAATGGTGACACGTCTGCAGGAATCAGCTTTCCTGGAACACCTTAGTAGGGCTGCTGTGGAACGGTTCCTCATGTTCTAACGCATCGGGCTGAACACAATCAGTACGGTCGAAAATATGAACGATTAACTATCAATACACCATCTATTCATTAAGCATGCATCCTGGGGGTGGGAGGTGTAGCCCGCAACAACACGGCTTGATTAAGGGGCTAATAGGCTTCTGAACCATCTATTTCTGGGGGGATCACCTTTTGGGAAGCCACCTGCCATCCCCATGTTTTGATGGCAAATAATGAGCCATCGTTAAATGGCGTTCTGACCGTACCGATCATTGAGCGTCATTCTCCCACATGAACAGTCATCATTGACCCTAATGATTGACTATCAATTCTGATCAGCACTATTAACAATCGTTGTCTCTAACCATCACTATCAAACTCAACCATCATTTAACCATGCAGCACTAACTATCACCGCCACCATCCTTTCTCGGCTCTAGCGCCCAGAAACGCACTGGGCATACGTCGCACACTCCGGGCATGTTTGAGTTTCCGTTTCGCATCTTCATCCTCTTCTTCAAGGCCTTGGTAATACATGTTGGTGTTCCAAGTCAACGGTGACCCTTGATCAACGGCGAGTTGTGACGCTTTATAGCTGGTTCATTGATAGTAAGCTACAAGTGTTTACATGAAAATAAATGCTTCGCAAATGCCGTCCGTTGAGTCATTCGATCTTTTTATCATGAAGCCAATGATTGGCAATATCATGCTTAGTAACGACTGCTGATGTTCGCCAATGATGCTTGAGGATCAGTAGGAATGGCATTGTATTTTTGTTTTTGTGACACTTCGTGATATCTAGTAGTGTTTGACAAAAAATGTAAATTGGTCGCTACAGAAGGCTGCTACTTGATACTGTCATAAGTTTGTTCACAATGGTTCATTCATGGTTGAGAATGCTGGTCTATGCTGGTCTGTGCTTGTCTATACTGGTCTATACGTAATGTTTGATGATGGTTCATAACAATACCAATCATGGCCAATGACGGAACTATGATTCATCCCGCTTGATGGCTCATGGTGGTCAATGACGGCCAATGTTCTACCACTGACTGCTACTTACATCGAGCTACCTATGGTGCCACTATGTGCCTCGGGTGCAGCTACTACCTGGCGGGCGGAACTGAAAGGCCTGGCTGTCGGGTGCCTTCCTTTCATCTCCTCCTTTCATCTCCTCCTTCCACAATATATATATCTATATATATATATAATATGTGTGCGTGTGTGTGTGTGTGTGTATATACTTGTATATATGTGTGTGTATGTGTGTATATATATATATATACCCGTCCCCATAAGAGAAAGGGCGCATCATACCTGGTGAACATTGCTGAACCAAACAAAAAATGAACGAAACATAGTTGCTGAAACGGAGAAGCCATTCATTGAGCTACCAATGAGCTGTGCCAACCCCTAGGAAACGAGCTGGTAGCACCATGAAGCACCACCAAGGTTCAACCAGGGCTACTGGTTACGCTGCCCACGCTGCTCAAGTCATGCGTCTGTTGATCTTTGGAGTGGCGGTGCACAGGCTGCCGCCATCTGCCTGGGAATCATCAGCGTCGAAGCCGGGACTGTCTGGCGTTCCAGCGTCAAATTTCGGCTCCTGGACGACCGCGCGACTGAAAACGTCGCACCTGAGGTTTGGATCGGATCTGGAGCTCACCACTACTGGAGATGTGGAATCAGCAAGTCTAAATGACATAGAAAGATCATTCCTTGGCTTGGGGAACTGCCATTTCTCCTGCTGGATGGATGGTTGCCTCAGTAGGCATACTGCTCGAATTTGCGCTTGGAAAATCATTCCCTGAAGAAAATTGTCGGATTACCATCGTTCCTGGCGGGTGAAGAATAATGGGCAAAAACAACGGCATGGTATTTTACCCACCATCTGGCTAAGATATTCCCCCAAAATTCTCCAGAGTCTTCACCACTTATGCTGATGATCGACCCATCATCTTACAGGTGAAGGTTAATCATAGTTGATAAGGAATTACACGCCAGCCGTGCAATTTGTCAAATCTGACACTATGCCTGTGAGCACGAAAACTGCACCAAGATGATGCAAGATGTTTTCTGGTGCTTCATTAACCTGAAGGATCATCGAAAACGCTAATCCGCCAATCATTTTGCTGGCCACATCTTGGATTTCTTAGGGCTGTGCGTTGCTGTGCCTTGTTCTTCCCTCCCCATGTTTCCCATATGTTCCCCAGCGGCCCCAGCCGTCCTGCATGTCACCTCTCAGCGGCCCCAGTGGCCAAGACTTCTGTGGTTTTTCACCCGCGGGAACTGCCACAACGCTCCTTGCAGCTCGCTGAAGATCCCTGGCCTTCCAGTCTCCCAGTTATAGCCATAGGGATAACCACCCCTGCGGCCCCTACGCGGTTGGGGTTCCTTGGCTATCTACTATAGAGACTATAGAGGCAACTGGAAGGGTAGGGGGACAGTTTGGATGGTTGACGGCAGCAAAAAGCTAACTACGTCTCTCCAACAGACCTGGATTCAGGATCTGCAACATTCGATGAAAACAGTTCACCCAAGACCGAGGACCAAATGCAAGTAATTCGGGCGGATCATTTTTCAGTGCAATTTGCCTTTCACATGGTAAAAACATTTCAAACCGCCATGGACCGGCCCCTTTTTTTTCATCAGAAATCACGACTTTCGATCCCCGGTTCCATGGGGAAATTCCTTTCATCGAACTGGGGCCTGCGCGGGGCCACTTCGCATCTCGCGTCTTTCCGGGACGTCGGTGCGGTGTCTAGCACCTCCAGGCGTTTCAAACGCACGTCACGTTGCTGAGTGAACCGCCAGCCATGAACACATGGCTGGTTGACACAGCTTGGTGGTGCTCACCACCCCGTCATGAAAAATAGGCAACCAAATAGTCCAAAAAAATATTTCTACGAATTACTGCGGAAATGAGAAATGTTTGGAACCACCAAACTTTTGACAATCAAATCAAATTTGTGTATAGATGGAGGGAGCGGGTGCTGTCAGCACGGCTCGCGGCCGGCCGCCTTCAACTTGACAGAGATGAGACGCTCCATGTCCATCCGGTGCCTCCGGAAGGCGCTTTTCACAACCAGCCCAACGTTTCAATCACCGTCTTCATAGGACACCCTAGATGTGATGTACTTAGCTCATGCTTAGCCATAACTGGCCTGGTTTAGAACTGGGGCTAGGGTTAACTACCCTTACCACTTCCCATGCTATAAGTAACCATCCCTACTTGAAGTTCCGTGATCACCTACTGTGAAGGGTGACGTGAGAGAACTCTGCAAAGTCAAGCTGTTTAGCTTACACATACTATAGAGATCTATGGAGGTGACTGGAAGGATCGGGACAAATTTCCAAGTCTAAAACTTACAGGTTCGCGGATGTTTCTGGAGTGTTCCGACATGATTCACCAATTTTCATCACTGCCATGCAACCATTACTATCCAACATGTCACCGACCAACAATCAATCAATCCTCAACCAACATAAGGAAGCAAGAATAAACCAATACTTAATCATTTAAAGTCAACCAATACTTAACCATTTAAAGTCAACCATTGGTCAGCCATAAATTTCTTCACCACACATGATCACCGCAAGCCGCGTGCATCGAAAACCGATCGAGCCTCCAAAGCTCCCCCAAGATTTGCTCCTACGACAGGAAGTGGCAAATTCCCGAGCACAAACGAAAAAAATTGAGGGTAAATAGTTTCATGGTGGTTAATGGTCCTTCTGAAACTGGTTGGTGGCTTCATTCCCTGTGAAACATCTTAGTCAACCAACCAATCCTTGGTAAATATTGGGAATAACCAAAAAATTAAACAACGTTCTAGAACTTTTCCGATAATAAATGGTGCTTCCTGGAAACAAAGGTGGTTCATTGTGCCTGGCGGCTGATGAAGGTGTCAGATCTTGGTGGGTAGTTGTGTTGGCGATTGCTAGCTGCTAACTCACTAACCTCCAATTGTCAATCAACAATGGAATCACCCAGTTTATGGCTCCACCACTGTACCAACTAATGGCGCATAACCAATTTGCCAACTGTGCTGTAGAAGTGCTAGGAGGACCAAGAATCACCAAGAAACAATCATGATAGTAGATCCATGCTAAAAAAAAACACCATCAATCGCTCAACCACGCTTGCATGCGCTTGCTATTCGATAAACTTTGGGGGTGGCCATTCAGAGCTGGATCTCTCCTCGTGCAGTACCAGTACTGCACGAGCTCTGCAATGACCTTGAAGAATCTTGGTTTAGGTCCCTTGCTAAAAGTCAACTACTTTTAGCGGCTATGTGATATGGTAAATTGATCACATCCCAAACCCAAAAAGCCGGAAAAGCAAAGGTAGTAGCTAACACCCACCCAGGAATCACAAAAGCACTAGGCCGAGCACAATAAAGTTGATCAAATCCCAAGCGTACTGACACGGAAGACATTGCACAGCCGTACAGCAACTGGTGCACGGCTGATACTGTAGAGTATTGGTGGCCATTGCCAACCACTATCAACAGTAATGAACCAACCATAGCCACTATGCCACTATAGGTCCACAAAAGCTTGTGATTTGGCCTACCTGGCATAGACATCGAAATTCAAAGTTTGGCAAACCTGCTCTTTAGCTGGGTTATTTCTGCCAAACTGCTGACTCACGAGCTCACTTCTTTGCGCGTCCACAGAAAGATGCTGGAGAACAAAACATCCGGAGAAGTCATTGAACAACATGTGGAGTTGTTCATAAATGCTGGTCCCAACCACCCCCCAACATGGCACTAGCAACTGTAGGGGGTATGTATACATGCACAAACCCATCTCGCTGATAGCGCGCCCAGGCTACCCCATGACTGCCAGGAGTGAAACAGCCAGGATTTGCATCGAATCCATCCTTCATCTGACCTAATCGTTGCTCAAGAATCCCTACAACTGCATCTTGCACAGCAGAATCTGATGCAGGTTTCGCATGACGACTGACTTCCATCTGTTGGTACGTCAACAGGTTACCCAAACGTTTCATGACCACCGACCCCCAATCTGTTGGTATGCCGACAGGTTACCCACAAGGAAGCCCCATACCGCTGCCTGGTGGGTCGTCAGCATCGTCTTCAAGGCAGCTGGCACCTCCTATAGCGAATCACTTGGGGGCTGTGCCACTGCCACGGAAACCCCGGCAGTCCCACAGGAATCGCTGGATTGAAACGGGGCTAGCTAACCCTAGCTACATGTGGGGAAGTTCTCAAGCCAGTTTGGGAATGGATGCTTTATTTTCTGCAAATGGTAAAGGATGATTTTAGGGGTACCCCTACTTTGAGAAACCATGAGAAACCACCACATGCACACATGTACATGGCCACCATGGTTGGTGACAATATTGGTATTCTTGTGAGTGATCAAAATCGGGACAAGCACGTTCGGAAAAGCATGGCATTGTGCACATTCACATGTGACCGGACATGTGTGGCTGTGGGGAAACGACCTCACGGTATCCCAAACACCCAAAAACACAGAAAGAGAGAAGCATCACAGCCGGCGTCAGTATAGTTTTGACCCTCCACCGGGGCCCAATCCCTCATCAAAGGGCAACTCGACCGATCAATTGAAATTTATTTTTTTGCTAGGGCTTCTCAGAGGATTTGCCCTACTACTGCCCTACAAACCCAGAAAAAACGAAACCCTGAACTCCACAAGCCATGAGAAACAGGTCACCAAGTCATGGCCTCCTTCCCCAAGCTGCGCCTGATGGACAGCGTTGACCTCCTCCATTGCACCTGTCCCGGCGTGGCTTCGTACCAAGCGGATTCAGTTGGTTTTGCTGTTGATATCGGGGGGTCTAGGTCTTTGGCACAAATGTGAGCCCTTCCTTTTTCAGTCGGTGTGCCGCGCTGCCATGGAGCAGTCGGCCGAGCAAGGACACTACTAAGGATGAAATTACTACTAAGGACAAGATTGCTTCTCAGGAAGATATTTTTCTACAATGGACGTGATTGTTTCGCTGGATAGCAGAAACTGCCTCAGCTTTGGTATGGGCCGGTCCCTTCTCTATGGATTGTGGATTTTAGATTTGTTTTGTTCGTTTACCTCCTTGTTCGACAACGACCGCTCCCATCATGTTGCTCGACTACCAGCTCCTTGCAGTGATACATCTCCACATGCCACTGGCCCTAAGTATGTTGCATTTCGCTGGGTTGGGGGCCCCGGCAAGACAGTCTCCCTGAAGTTTCTGCCGTTTTGTCTTTCTACGTGGGCTGGGTGGCGCCCTTGCTCCTTTTCGATCTACTCACCACCAATAGCTGACTTGGCGAATGATTGCTTGAAAGCAGATAGTGGCTCACATTCGCAGGGGCCGCCAGTGGCTGACCCGGGGACCGCGGCCTCCCTTCGGTTTGAATGAGCTCCTACATTTGGCAAACTATGCATGGTGACGAAAGTTGCTCTTTACGACACAGTTCCTTTTCATTTTCCAGCTCCCTCCAGATGGTTGCAAGCGGTCACGGATCCTGCAGTGCGTCAGGGGCACTCTCCTCGATTAGTCGCAGAGTTCCGCAGTGATTGTTTTAATTGTTTTTGGGGCCGTGGGAAAGTTCACCCTAGTCTCACGGCGCCCAGCCCCTGAAAAGGGTGCAAGCTAGCGCGCCCGAACAATATTTTCTGACGTTTTCATCTCTTCAAAGGAGGTGCTGTCTCCATATTGCTGCGCTGCTGACGTGCAATCCGTCAGGCAGGAAGCTTGGATTGCATTTCGCGCGGGAAAAAAAAATCGGGGGGTCTGCTGGTGGCCAACGATAGTTCATGATGGTGGATCATGGTGGATGATGCTTTTCGGGTATGATGATGTTCATGATGGATCATGAAGGTGGTTGCGATGGTGAGCGAACCAAATGTTTTGCAAACTGTTCAACTTCCACTCTGCGCCCACTGAATTATATGAATGACCTCTGCACGACCAGTTCCCGTTCGGACTTGTAGTGAATTGCATTTTCTTCCTGAGGCACACACCCTGAAGGTTAAATTGAACGTGGAAGACCATTTCAAAATTTATGAAACACAAAAAAAGCACTTAGGTACGAATCTGGGCATGCACCATAAAACAAAAGCATGAACATCAATCTATCTATGGTGCGTATCCATTTTTGGTCTATTGTTCTATCAATGAGCGCATATTCTATCCACCGGTCCATCTATCACAACAAACCATTTGAGAGCCGTTCAATGCCGTTCAAGTGCACAATGCAACTGTCTGATGCTCCAGCGTTTGAGCCTTGATGAGGCAGCCGCAACCACTATCCCTGCACATCCCCACCCCTCGTCCGTAGGCCCTTCTCCCGTGTGAGTATGGCCTAGTGGTAACAGCGCTGGCAATCGACAGCTACTTCCGCTGCGTGCGAGCTGGAAAAGCTACTGCTGCTTTTTGCTGTTTGTAGGTCACTTGGTAAACGGCAGAGCCAAATTGGGTAATATGATGAAATATGATTCCAGTTTTTGTGAAGACTTGTGAAGTGATATGACATGTTTCATGCTCTTGATATCGCCAAATTCGCCGGAATCGGCTGACTCAGTGGAGATGGTGCCCCTGTAGATGACTACGCATTCGCCACTGTCACTGTCAGATCTCTGCTGGAAGGTGGCTGCGAACTGGCAAAACGCATGGCCACATGAAAGCACCGAGAGGAACTGGGGTGCACTCCCTGGGAGCTGCGCGACAACTTCCAGGCTCCCAGCAAGGCCCCTGGGGTTCCACCAGCAACTCGAGCCTGGTCGGCCCCAGTAGGCCCCGGCAAACTACGCAAAGCTCTCGCCATGACGACTCCCTCCTCGAGGTGCTCAGGATGACGCTGACCTGAGGCAGTAAAGCCCAAGTGAGCGCAAGAATTGCCACGCCAGAACCAACCAATGAGTTACCTCGGATTCTCCACTTCGATCAATCTTGTTGAAGCCATGGCCAACATTGAACAGATTCAGCGAGCCATCTGAATTTCAGCAATCCTTGAGGACCGTGCATCTTTTTGCTAGCAAGTTCTTCCCTGAGCTCGGTACATGATGTAGGATTGTGAACAAATAACGTTCAGTTGTGCTTTCAGAAGGGGCAGTGATTAGATCAGTGGCAAGCTCTTTCTGGGGGAGTTTCGGCTCTTGATTTTTGCACAGAAGTGTGGGAGGCCTATCGGCCATGATGACCATCATCCGGCCGCAACCCGGATCTCTCAACACATCCAGATTCGTGACCCTGTTGATTGGGTTAATATATGGGTAATATAATATGGTCACTATACGATGTGGTTCCAAATGTTAACCATATATTAACCGTTATATATATATGCAAAATAATGCTTATTATTGGCTTGTCGTTGAAACTGATCTTGAATTGATTGATGAATTAGCTGACACATTTCGATCCTCACTTCAACGAGCATCACTCAGAGAAGGCTGAGCTCATTTCCATCTTCTCAATGGACTTGACGCGGAAAAAGCTTAATGGGTAGCAACCAACCAATTATTAGTCAAATGTTGTGATTAATGACACCTGATCCACAAAACTAAAAGAACCTAGAGGAATCGATTTATCAACAACTGATCATTTTCAGTTCAAGCTCATTCTCGCAAAGGGGTAGTCCACAGTGGGATCCTGAGCTGAATGATTGTTTCCCTTGTTTACTTTCAGAGCTATCTATTTACAGTATTGAAAACCAACTGGGTTTTGCATGAAATTAATTTACTACCTCTTCACCATGTTATGGATAAATGACAGTAAAAAAGGCTCAGCCACCCTTACTACGATGACTTTTTGGAGGTTTTTCAATTCATCTTCAATTACAGTAGATAGTCGAAAAAGTGATTTCTTTACCAAGCAGATTGATCATATCAATTGATCCATCCGTCAACCACAGCAAAGCAAGTCAAATCAATCAAATCAAATCAAATCAAATCAAATCAACCAATGAATCCATCGAATCAAAGCGAGTCAATCAATCAATGAATCAATCAATCAATAGATCAAATCAAATCAAATCAAATCAATAAATCAAATCAATCGTCCAATAAATCAATCAATCAATCAATCAAGCAATCAAAACAAATCAAATCAAATCAAACAATCAATCATCCAATCAATCAACCTACCAATAAATCAGTCAATCAATCAATAAATAAATCAATCAATCAAACCAGCAATCCATCAGTTCAATCACATAGAATCAAACTCTTGTTTGAATGTCAATCTATCTCTCTCATCTATCTATCTCTCTCATCTATCAATCTCTCTCATCTATCTCTCTCATCTATCAATCTCTCTCATCTATCAATCTCTCTATCTCTCTCATCTATCTATCTATCTATCTATCTATCTATCTATCTATCTATCTATCTATCTATCTATCTATCTATCTATCTATCTATCTATCTCATCTATCTATCTATCTATCTATCTATCTATCTATCTATCTATCTATCTATCTATCTATCTCATCTATCTATCTATCTATCTATCTATCTATCTATCTATCTATCTATCTATCTATCTATCTATCTATCTATCTATCTATCTATCTATCTAATCTATCTATCTCTCTCATCTATCAATCTCTCTCATCCATCAACCTCTCTCATCCATCTATCTCTCTCATCCATCTATCTCTCTCATCTATCTCTCTCATCCATCTATCTCTCTCATCTATCTATCCATCTATCCATCTATCCATCTATCCATCTATCCATCTATCCATCTATCCATCTATCCATCTATCCATCTATCAATCTATCTATCTATGTATCCATCTATCTATCCATCTTTCTATCTATCTATTTATCTTTCTATCCATCCATCCATCCATCCATCCATCCATCCATCCATCTATCCCATCTATCTACCCACCGGTCTTGGTTTTGCCTGTTACGTTTCCCGAATTCTCTGGATAGATCGTTGTAAACTCAAGCCAAATTGCCCATTCATCAACATGTGATGGTTTCTCAAAATAGGGGACCTCCCAAATCATCCAGTTTATGAGCCATTTATAGTATTTAACCAACCATTTTTGGTTACCCCCATTTTGAGAAACCACCATGTGCCGCACCGTGGCGCGACGCACGTCCCGTCCCTACCAACCGTGACCCGTCTCACCGGTGGTGCCGTGCCTGGCTTTTGAAAGGCGCTCCTAAGGTGACACGCCCGGGGCTCCCCCAAGGTTTGGAGAAGATATGGATGGTTTCCCACAATAGGGGTTACCCAAAAATGGTTGATTTATTACTAATAATGATTAATAATGGATGATTTAGGGGTACCCCTATTTTGAGAAACACCCATATGGATGGTTTACTAACAATGACTACCCCAGGTTAATAGTGCTTAGTAATGGTTAGTAATGGATGATAACTAGCTGGTTAATGGTTAATAATAGGGTATAATAAGTAACAATAGTAGGGGATATGGACCAACTATATGGCTAACAATGACTACCCTCTGGTAAACTAACATGGCTGGCTGGAAAATCCACCATACATGGATGATTCCCAGGGTTTTCCGAACAAATTCGTGGATTTTCCATTGCCATGTTAGTTTACCAAAGGTAATATTGGATGATTTGGGGGTACCCCTATTTTGAGAAACCACGATATAAATTGGGGACCCCCCAAAGTGGCTGGTTTTTTACCATAAATAGTTTACATAGGCTATAGGGATGATTTGGGGGGTCCCCTACTGTCAGAAAAAACCATATACGGTTCGAACACTTTGACTTAAAAAAACTATAAGAAAATCATCCAACTATGTTCAGTCAAAAGAGTCAAAGTGTTAGTTCAGTCTTGAACAAATAGTTTTTATGTTCATCTTTGAGCACGAAAATTATCCAACAAGTGGTCAACACACATCAAACTGCCAGTTTTTAACCATCTAACTTGGACCAAATATTGACTTTTCAATCGACCTTGATTGGTTTCTCATCATCCATGACCCCTTGGCTAACCATGAACACCAGCATCCATTTTGCACGTCTACTTGCCCATCATTGCACATGATTTGTTCGCATCAACCAGCATCAACTACAAGGGGAGGTGCCCTGGATCTTGCTGCATGGCTCCTGGTTCACACCATCACCTGATCAACTTGCGAGGGAAAATGCCTTCCAAGTCTACATGAGCAGCAGCAGCAGCAGCATTTTGTGTAAGTGCATTTTTGTGTGCGAGTCTTTGCGTTGATGGGTTTACTGCAGAGTGCCTACAAGTACGATATGCGTCTGGGCGTATATATGCGAGTATAGATGAGGCTCGAAATTGGACCAACCAAAAAACCATTCATCTAAAAAAGAATATCTTTCACACTTCCATTGCAAGCCAGAATGATGCCTTCTATACCGTCAAAGAAGTGACACGTTTCATCATGAATTCATATTAGTCCCTTTTTGCACGAGGAGATTAAGGACACTCAGAAATTCACGGACAACGACTTCAAGTACCAATGCAAATGCGGATTTTGTGCATGAATTTAAATCACATGGTGATTTCTCAAAATTCAGATAACCCCAAATCATCCAATTTTGACCATTAATCAAAATAAACTAAACCAACCATGTCGGTCCCCAATTTTCAGAAACCACAAGATGACATGGATAGGAGGTTCCAGTACAAGGCTAATTGGGGCGGTCCTGCGTCTCTTGCTCCGAAATGTCTTCGTCCTGCCGCTGGGGATATTGTCCCCAGGTCTTCCATTGGTTGCCTGGGATCACACTATGAATGTAAGCACATGCACAACAATTACTGGTTGGTGGTTTCAACCCCTACGAAAAATATTAGTCAACCATAACCAACCAATTGTTAATTACTAGTGAAAAGAAAAAAAGTAAATCAAACCACCAACCAGAATCATATGATATACTCGCTACACCTTTGGTCAAAACGGCAGAGAATCTCACTATCAAAAACTCAAAATGTCTGAGAAGCCACTGGAGCTGAAAGGTATCACCTCTCACCGTCACAGACACCCCTTTCAACATGCTGCAGCCGCTGCTCCTTAAAAAGGTACACTGGGCGCGCATCTCTGGTTGATGGATATCCATGTATACTGCTCCGGGTATTTCATTCCTGTTTGGTTATGGAGGTGGTCCCTCCCCAAGGTGGTTCTCAAATGTTCTCGAAGCCCTCTTCAGGGTCCATGGGAACGTTGCCAAGATATGTGATGCTACCACTCAAGGGAAGTGCTACCAGCATCCGCTAGCCAAGCGAAAATCAGACCATCTACAACTGCGGCATCCTTTGTCAAGGATGTCAAGGTAGAGCTCTGCAGCTGAAGAGCATGTGCGACCATCCAAATGTCACCATACCTCCTTGATATCAAGCTCTGATAACTCTCAGTTGATCAATAGCTGGGCCCAAGAAAGTGTCCGAACTTGGCACAAGTTAAGCATTGAAGCCTGGTGGATCTTGGTGGCCTGTTACAATGTATGATTCACTAAGGATCAAACGGACAATTCCGGGGAGATCTCATCCTTCCAATGCCCCGGGGGGTACTGGGCAGCTATGCTTAACACCAAGGCGACTGAGCCGAAGAAGTCAATCATGCGGAGAGCCGGCCTGCACTTCCCAACCAACCTCGGCACGGGTAGCGTTACATCAGCGTTGGCTCATGTTGATTCATCAGTGCCAAGGAAAAAAACATCAGCGCCTTTTTGCTGAGATAAAAGTACCGAGTGAAGATCAACCGCTGGTATTTATAGGTGTTGCAAATGAAGATTTTGAATTGCAAGCAGAATAGCAACGTCAGTCATTCACTTTTGGCTGAACAGTTCAGCCCGCTGAACTCAGTTGAGCCTTGGCCATCGATCAAACATGATTCAACATGATCTCCAACCAGTGGGGCCTGGTCGCAAAAGGTCGTAAATCACCCTGGGATGCGCACCATTTCAAAAATGTATAAATATATCGCCATGATCACATTTCTGTTGGTACCAATTTCTCTGTGCAGAATCAAGGGCAGGTGGCAGTTGGGATTCTGACCAGAGTTACATTTGGGGAGACGTGTGGGCAACGTATTGCGAACCAAGACTGCTGTTGATAGCCAGCAACATTTATTCATGATTAAAACGATGAAAGCAAACCAACCAAACTGTAGTCAAACTATCCATCCCAAGTAAACAGTGAGCCCGCATGGGCATATTCCAAACGAACACCAGAAGACCACACTGAAAGAACTGTACATTCAAGCAATCGACTATCCACGCATATACACACACAAAGACCTATATACATGCACATATAAAAGATGTAAATATATGTGCATGTGTGTATGTGTGCATGCGTGTATGTGCTTGTGTGGCTGGCCACTATGTTTACCCGCCATCAACCATGGTTGAGCTCGAGGAACATAGGGACCACACCTCCCAGCTGTGCCAGCTGAGCCTCCCACCATGGGGCCACAAGGCTGGCCCAGAAGTCTGCTGCTGCGGAAAGTCTGGGCGGCAGCAAGGACTTCGGCAACCACTAGAAGTATCGAGCCCTGATGGAATCATTCCTACTAGTCGTAGTATATGTATCCAATTTAGATAGATAGATCGATCGATGGATAGATAATAGAGAAAAGATATATAGATGGATGGATAGACAGATAGATAGGTAGGTAGATAGACAGATAGATAGACAGATAAACAGATAAATAGATAGATAGATAGATAGCTAGATAGATAGATAGATAGATAGATTCTCAAAAGAGGAAACCCCCATAATGCCCACAATGGCTGGTTTATTGCTTCAAATTACTAGTATTGGATGATTTGGGGGAACCCCTCTTTTGAGAAACACCCCATATGGTAACTATACTAGCAAGAATCAGTTGATTAATCATGGTAGCATATAGTTGATTCATGTCTAGTAATACTACGAATGATCAGCACTATTAGCACTGAGCTCGTTAGCTTATAATCAATACTGAGCATACATACTAGTAATCAATGATTGATCATTAGCAAACACTAGCTAAGTACTGAATTGACACGATTGAGAAGCACTGATGACCGTTACTGAATAATCACCGCAGCTATATAACCCTTAAGGACTAAGTCATTATATAACTAATTCGCCACAATATATCAATCACACCTTCCACCTGCTGTTGTGTGGTCTCTTGGCGAAGGTATTTGAACTAAGGCAAGGGGGGCCATGACATAGCTCAGGATGTCAAATCCGTAATAATGAACCACCCCCCAGCGAATTGAAACCAAGCGCTGCTTCTGGAGGGGCATTGTTGATCACCTATTGGTTCCTATAATAAGATTAGGCATGTGCGACATGCTGTTGTAACTTGTATTTGTTCTGTTTGTGTTTGCTGGCTTGCAGCTCTTAACTACTGGAACACTTACCGAAATCAATAGGGATAGGAGGCGTGGGCTGTATCACTCTTCTTCATGTTTTCCTGGCCCATCTATTTTGAGCGCAGCCGTTAATCTTCAATCCGCTCTGACACCTACGGCCCTAATCCGTCAATACCCCAATCGGTTTAATGGGTAATCCGTTAATCGTCAATCCGTATAATGATTGAAGATTAGTTTTGAACAACTCAGCTATTCATAACTACCCCAAAACGATCGAATATTGCTGCTGGAACCGACCATTGCTTGATCCTTTTTTACATCTACTTGCACAAATTGGAACCTCGAAACTTTCGAAGTTGGAACAAAAAGAATTACCATTGCCCAAATGCTTTGTGGTGCTGCCACATTTGCCCCACATCACTGGGTCACTTTTTGTAGGGTCCAAATGCAACGACATATGTTGGTTTCTCAAGCCAGTTTGGGGATCCAATGATTTGGGCCCACCATTTTGACCAGTAAAGGATTGATGTACCCCCTTTGGGATTGATGTAACCCCCTTCTGGGCCACGAAAGATAACAACATGGGTGGCCATTTATTGAGAAACCGCCACCAGCACCATGGCTCATCTGGGTTGAACAGCCACGAGTTCTGCGCAGCCCGAGGCCCAACACGCCTTGCGTGCGGAGAGCAACGCAGCACGGATGGCCTGTTGTGGGGGCCCATCCGTGGCGCGGCGAAGGAACTGGTAGGAAATGCTGTCACCATGGCGAAGGTGCTTTTTCATAAGATTTCATGAGCAACAATTGCACGACTAAGTACGGAGAATAACGACCACAATGGCTACGAAAGGCTATCCACCCAGCCATGGAGCAACTGGGTACCACCGGGGCGGTAGCAACCAGAATGGACTGGCCAGCGCTGCCAGGCAGCAAGCAAAAATCATGGCTACGCAACGGTAATTCACACGGTGATGGCCTACAGTTCACTGATGAGTGAGATGGCTGATGGTTCGTGATGGTTAGCAGTGGTAATAGGGATGATCACCAACAGAAATCATGGCCAATAACACAGAATAAGCAACCGTCACTAGTTGGCGCTTCAAACTTCAAACCGATCATCGCAAAGAATGTAGTCAATTAGATGATCTTCTCCATCCGCAGGTATGGTGAACGGAGCTATGTGAAACCATCAAGAGAATAACCAAGTAAGCACTGAAGTCTGATTGATAAGTATTAATAATGGCAAAAAAAGGCAAAGAACCAACAATAGCCAAGAACGAAACGCAGGTGTAACTGCGATGGAAGGGCCCGTTTCACAGGTGTAGCTAAGGTGGTCAGGAGACGTCGGGACAGCACCATTGCCACTTGGGGGCAACATGGTCAGCGCCATGGCAGCTATCGTCATGAGACAACCCTCAGTTCAAGTCCGGACCATGATCACGGCTGGGGTGTTCTGGAAGGAGCAACCGCAGCAACAACTGACACTACCAAGTCAGTAGCACCACTAGTGCAACCACCCCGCACTGCCACTGCCACTATTACTTCGACTGCTGGCACAACAGCCACTCTGGGTGGTGAGGTTACGAAACACTCAGAAGGTGTTCAGTGGATCGCAGTCACCACAAGCCACGAGACATGTGACAAAGCCAGCTGAAAGCACCCAATTTAAAAAAATGCATTGGTCAGGAAAAATTCTGTACTGTCAGTACAGCTTCGTGTGCAGCAAACTTGCAAAAGGTGGCACAAGGCCTGCCTCGTTTTCGTAAGCAGCCATGGATGTGGTGTACAGCTCTTCCTCCTTCAGTGTTCCCAAACATGTACGCCGCTCTTGGGTTCTAGGGCATGATTCATGATCTTCAAAGTTTACCTTCTTCAATTCTATATGCAGGTTACGCAGTAGTGTGACCTGAGAAAATGTTCCGAGAAAGAAATCAAATTGCGCGCATATCAAATACAAACCAGTTGGCTGATGGTGCATTTTCTAATTTCCCTGGACACTCTCTCATAACAAATCAAAATGGCAGTGGGTCAAAACCCCGTACCCCTGGTTCCCCATCATTTACCATTGTTTTCCCTTTAGTTTTGTTGGTTACTATCCTCCATTATGGCTGGTTTATATTGACCCATAGCCAAATCAAAGTTCCAGTCATGTTGTGGCTACAACCACGGTCATCCGGATGGTCGTTTTGGCTGTCATCCGCACCACTTCTATGGGCGGGTCCTGTTGCCCGTAGAACAGGTCCATGAGCGTCACCTGCGAGCCCAACTCTGAACCATCTGAACCATCCGTGCCCCCATCACTATCCATGACTTGGTGGTTTCTCAAAACAGGGAGCCACAAAAGTTTCTGGTTATTCTCATAAGTAGTTGATAATGGATGATTTGGGGGTACCGGGGTACCCCTATTTTGAGAAACACCCACTTGGACCAAATCTAATCGAAATGTTGGGTACCATTGGACCACGTGCATATACACCATGGGAATGCAAATACGATTGCTGCCGCATAGCGCCAAAACTTCAATGGCAGCGGGTCGATACCCACAACCTCTGGGTGAACATCCTGCACATGACCAAACTTTTTTTTACACGTTCATCCATCTATTATTTTTGGAGGTTATCACCTAGCACAAGGTTATCCGTCGTCCGCGTTTCAGACTCGGGTGGTGGCCTTTTACTTGGATCAAAAGACAGCCTGCCTGAGCAATCATGGATCCAACATAATTTCTTGTCCACCTATAGCCCCTTGTAGTGCCTTCCCTCTCGTTCCTTGCACTTCAGTGTGCGGACAAAGGATTAACCACCCACACCGCTGATCATGACCCAAGTCGACGGGGACCAGTGCACCTTGCCCCCGGTGTTGCAGTACGTGCCCTCACAGGTGTCGTTGTCCGAAGTGAAGCGGCCGTACTCATGTCTCCTCAGCAACAGTACCACCACCCACCTGGAATGAACACTACTTGGATACGCATCCCCAGTTTGCACATGGTAATTAACCATGGTAATAAGGGCTAGTTCAGCTATATACCTTAATTTGGTTCATAACCATGGTTATGTCCCCGTCAAAACCCTGGGCATCGCACGTCCAGCCTTGCATGAACACTCCGTACTGGGATTTCGGAGGGGCTGCGGGGTTGCCACCGCACCCCTCCATGCTAAAAATCAACGCTTTCCCAGGCAACTTTTGGATCTTTTTGGGGATTCATCGTGGCTATGCCTTTTTGTTGCTGATCGTCGCATATTTGGCCATGAAACCCTACAACAAGCAAAGTAGTCATTACTGCCCCGTGATGTTGACATCTGACAAAAGCTGACAACAATTTTGTTCATTAGCAATGTTCTTGATTTTCAAGCTGGAAACCGTTATCAGTTTTCAGTTGTCAGTTATCAGTCATCGTTAACCGTGTGTTGAAACCATTGGCATAAACAACCATTATCAATCACCTGGAGCATAGATAACGGCAGGTATGATCACCTTATCTAATGGTTGTACCAAATGCCATTGATATCCGCCCGTTAGGTACCAAATTGACATACTGCCGCCGACTGCTGACTTCGGCGATTCGGGCCACCTTTCGCATTGATATTCGTCCTCTGCTCAGTTCTCTTCCGCAATACACCACCCAACAATAAGAGGGAAAATGGCTGTGGGTCAATATTAACCATCAATAAGAACCAACAATAATAGGGAAAACAATGATTAATGATGGGAAACAGGGGTACAGGGTTTTGACCCATAGCCATATAACTATAATTCATACAACACAACAAATATCATGGAATGATTCTTGGTTATCCCAACTCACCAACAACCACACAATAGCTTTCAAGACTGTAGTGGTAAAGAGTATGAATATAATTATTGGATATTCGAGAGTGCTCGAATATGTTTCCCTAGCGCTTTTGGGTAGGGGGGGTTGACCACCACCCCCACCCCCCTTCATACTTCCTCCC
>VSDK01023142.1:218216-235241 GCA_009767595.1 Symbiodinium kawagutii
GGGGGCGAGAAGCGCCGCAGCCGTTCACCAGGTACTCCCAACGCCCGCGCGCGAGCGCAAAGGCGATTCATGTACCTGAAACGATGGCGAGGTACCCCACACGGCCAGCGCCACCCGGCGGCTCGGGCAGCTCAGCTCACTGGGCTGAGGGAAGCCTTGTTCTAGCCATCGAGTCAATGATTCTCTGCAGGTTCTCAAACTTTCCGGAGCGCCACAGACTGTGATGCCGCATACACTCAGTTGAGCAGTGATGAAAAACCACCACGTCAACAAGTGTTGGACCTCCCAAGGGTCTGCGAGCTACCCTACGTTAGCTGGACAGCTGGAAAATCATCATGTTTTATAGGAAACCATGGGAAACCCAGATAGGAAAACATCTCAAGATGATCAATAAACCATTGTCCTTTGCCAGGTGAATCTTCCCGAGGGCACTGCTGACGTCCCAGGGCAACCAGCGATAGCCAAGGTGCACTGACCATGATGATCCACCCGAATTTGCCGTGCTTAACCATCGCTTATCCGGGTTAACCATTGATAATCCACTAGTGCGACAAGAGGAACTGGTGATCTCATTGCTAATCCAATAGTTTGTAAGAGGAACTAGTGATCTTATGTGATCTTCATTCATTTTGCATCTTTTTTCTGCCTACTTAGTAGCTGCAAGATGCCGCAAGTGCAGCCACAACTACTTGCGCAGCCGCCTGTTGAACTTTGCCCCGTAGATCATTGTCACATAGACCAAGTTCGGTGCCTGTGAAACCAGCAGTTTGAGGTGGCTGGGAGCAGTGAATGTGGGGGGTTCTCAAAATAGGGAGCCTCAAAAATGGCTGGTTTATTACTATAAATGATTAATAATGGATGATTTGGGGTACCCCTATTTTGAGAAACCACCATGTGAGTATTGATAAAGCTCCTGGCATCGATCGGCATGGATCACTTGGGACGTGCCCTGGATGAAACTGCCCGTAACAACCAGTGAAGACTAAGAGATGCCAGGAATGCATCACTTGTCTCAGCTTCACATTACCAATCATTTCCAAATTCATGTGGGAGAAAGCCTCAGTCACCATCAACTAACATCAACCATCGTGTCGTGGCTATGAGTCATGACATGTCACTACCCCATACCCTGAGAAATGGGTCAGAGAACATCCCAACAAAGTTGGGTCGCTGACCGGGTATGAACAGCCTGGGGTACAGGGTTTTTACCCATGGCCTTAGGGCTCATGTTTTGATGCTTATCGCGTTGCTGAGCCACCAAAGTTCATTCGCATCACATATGATTTCTGTTGATGAACCCTTCACATTGAAAATAACAATCGGTTTATCATAATTAATTGGCATTCTCATTTGGATTCAATTGGTAGGTTGACCTTTCGATGAAGCAGTATCAGCCAAATATTCACCTTGAAGTAATGAATTACTGTTGACTAACCATTCTTAATCACTGATTCTCAACCATCTTGATCCATATGGCAGCAACCATCAATAATAACCTTTGTTTTCCCTATTGTTTCTTGTTAATATGACCATCTATTAGTAACCACTAGCAACCACTATATAAATATAACTACTACCACCCCCACCCCCCTGTAAATAACTACAAATAACTACCAGTAAACCATTCATAACCTCAGTTGACTAATTATAAATCCCTGTAAACATCTAGTATTGACCATTGGCCAATATAAATGTACTATTTTAAATAACCCCAGTTGATCCATACATTGGCTACCTTGGCTCACCACGCGGTCCGGGTTCCGGTTGAACTGGGTTCCGTTTCGCCTCTGGCGGAGCAGGGCCCAGGTGCGGCAGGGCAGCCAGGAGGTCCCGGAAGCTTTGCGAGGACTGATCCTGGTGGATTTCGGGGGCTTGGGGTTTCGAAGGATTGGTGGATCCCCTGGTGGTGATGAATTTGGAAGGATTTTTTCATGGCAAAATGCTGGCTGATCAGGTTTTTTTCATGAATTTCGAAGGACTTTTTATATTTTGGTGGTGATCCCATGGTTTTATGGCGGTTTCCTAGTGGTAAATAATGGTTAGCAATGGTGTCATGGTGGTTTCATGCCGGTTTCATAGTGGCTTCATAGTGGGTCATCGCGCTTGGAGCCATGGGTTACCAGGGTTAATGCTTTCATACCGGTTTCATAATGGGTCATTGTCATTGTGGCAATTAATGGCTTAATAATGGTAAACCGTGGTTCGAAGCATTGATTTTTGCCATGGCTATTAATGGTGGTAAACAACTTCGGAACAAATAGTTTAATAGTTGGTCTATGGTTGGCTTTAAAGGATGATGTAATGGTTGGCGAAAGGGTTGGCAAAGGAATAGTTGATTTGATGGCGGGCTATCGGTAATGAATGATGATGAATGATTTGAAATGATGATGAACGGTGGTTTCAACGATGATTGTAGCTAAACCCATTGTGGTGATGGTTACCCTCTGGTAGATAGCACCTGGCTGGAAAATCAGCTGGAATGATGCCAGGTCAGTCGCTGGTAGGCGAGAAATGATGATTCTGGTAGATCACAATGGCTAGCAATGAGAGTAACAATGGCCAAGAATGGTTCAGGGACGGCCAACTCATAGTGCCAAACCAGAGTATGCAAACCACCCCCAATTCACACCAATTTCAGCATAATGTGATTTGCTCACAAACATGTTTTATTGACAGAATATCCCAGTCATCGTCAGATACATCGGTGGGTTCACGACTGGTCACTGTCAGTTGGATCACCCCAGTACGCGACCAAGTGTTGAAGAAACAAGTGACAACTGGAACTGAATGGTTATATTAAATGATTAATGTTGCGGATGGCTCTTTGTGGCCAAGGCATGCCAATGCCAATCATGGAACAGACTGCAATTCAAAAGCTTGGCAATCTGGCAACCGTGATGAACCATAGTATTGTTAACTCCGGATTCATAAACTTCTGGTTGATCAATAAAAAGAAGCATCCCCCAAAAGCTTTCTATTCCCATTAAATGGGCGCTCTCCAATTAATAAACCTACCTGTATGATTTACTAATCCGGGATCATCTCCCATTCAAATGGCACTCTCCAATTAATAAACCTATGATTTATTCATCCGGGATCAACCTTAGTGGCTGATCATTTTCTTCAACTTGACCTTCCGAAACCTGCGCAGACCACGCAACCTGCGTCCCGCGTGACCTGCGTCCCAAGGAATCGGCCAATCTCGATCAGAGAGCCCGACCTGAACCCGGTTACAGGTCTCTGCTGCCCTTGCCGTCTCCGAAAGTTACAAGGACAGACACGCAACTGATGCAGTGCCCTGGGAAACCATCGGTTTCTATGGGTGATCTAACGGTGATTTTCCATGGTCAGGTTGCCAGAGGCCAATCAATTGAGCGGAAATGTTGATTTCGGGAACGTGTTGAGTCACCCGGGACGGTGAGGAACTTGATTCTATCATGCACAACATACTCTCTCCCTCTCTCTCTGGCGGGCATGACTGTCATCAGTCGTCCCATTGGGACGCCCCAACTACAGCTGTCAAGCAGGTCAATCACCGGCGAGACTGCGGGGAAGCAAATGTAAGTTTGTGCATACTCATGGCATATCATGGTGGCATTATATCATGGTGGCATTCCAGGACACAAACAATCACATGCATCGCTGAGAATCTTGGAATTCCAAAATCAATACTTGTAAGAAGATAAGCTATGAAATGCCATGAAAGGCTATGAAGTCTCCATATTGGTGGAACACCGTGGATGTTCAATGATGTTCAGGCGACAGTCGTGCCATTGACTGAGAAGCTATGGCGTGCCACCAGCTGCTGCAGAGATGCCCCAAGTACTGCGGTGCGTTGACATTTCCAGTGAGCTCGGCCTGTGCCGTTTTCAGGCCATGAGTCTTCGGGAGGTATGTGGTGGTCCTGTGTGAATCCGTGCGGTGAAACCTCCAAATTCAGCCATGGGCGTGTCTCAAGCCATAGGGAACCCCAAAGCTGTATTTAGTTCATTACTAAACAGAAAGGATGATAACTGGGGGCCCCCAATGACTTGAGAAACCACCAATTAGATCCAAATAGATACCCCACATCTCAAGAAACCTTGGATTCTTTTCGGTGGTCAGAGGGCTGTCACCCCCCGGCGGCCGAATACCACGGTTGAATGACTGGGCACCCTGTTTTTTTGTGGGCTGCGAAGTAAGGGATTCACTTGTAATTTGCAGGAATAAGAATTGGGGAAGCGAAGACGCGAAACTTCAATTGTGTTGCAAAGAACTGGGTATATCCTGGCCAAAATGGACCAAAATCGATGTTGCAAAGATGCTCTGTTGACTTCAAAAAGGGTTGCATGGATGTGTTAAGGATGTTTTTGGCTGAGACCTACTCTACTTTGGACATTGGGACCAAGACAGGGACTGAGGGGACCTGCCTTGGTTCAGGTCTGAACACTCCTAACAATGAAAACCGTGCTGCAATTTGCTTCCCGGGGAGCACTGAATGACAGGGGCAAGTATACACAAATAGTCCTGTGCATGGTTCATTGATTGGTCTTCTGTTCTTGATCGGTTGTCCTTTTCTTCATTATGGGAATGGTATGGAATGGTAATTATGATTAAAAAATCAAAATGCAAATGCATCCAACATTCCCCCAAACACCCCTGTGCGCATTCCACTTCTCCTGGTGCAAATCTCGAACCAGGATCCCTATGAACGCGGCAGCAAGATCCACCCAACCGCGATGCGCCGCTGCTCCCACGCCTCTGTGAAGTCCAAATAGTACTTGTGCCTCGTTGCCTTGGCCATGTGGTTCAACATCATGGCCAAAGGCCACCAACCTCAGCGGTGCGAACGAAAACAGTTTCCAATCGCCACCGAGAACTGAGAACTGGTGAACTGTGGGTGTTCTTACATATCTGGTGAGTTGTTTCAACCCCTATTAAAAATAGTCAAGCAACCATTTGTTAATAAAGAAAATGACAAATGTTTGAAACCACCAACCAGATATACATTGGTGCAATAATCGTGAGGATTGGTGTGCGGTTGGTATATCGGATTCCATCTCTTGGATAGATAACAGCTGAGAAAGACAGCTTCTCCGCAGACAGTGAAATGCCTGGGGGAACCAATGAGTCCCATGCAGCTGCGGATGACTGGGCTACAAGCACTAGGGCAGCGCCACTCATCAATCTTGTCCCTGGAGAAGTTTCTTAAAGTTCATTAAGGATAGGTCAGCCTGGCTATTTGGGCTGAGATTTATCATTAATTAACGTCCTTTTTCATATCAATCGATGTAATAAATGATGTGGGCGATATGTGGGTGCGTTTGTGGATACTGGGCAGCGGACCCACCACTACCACTCCGGAAACTCGGTTTGGAAACCATGGTCATTGGGCAGTCTAGGGGTACCACTTTTCAGGGCCGCGCGTGCACTTAGATGTCTTAGTTCGGTCTGCACTCATCTGCTGAGGCAACATCTATGCATGAAATTCATCAGTTGAACGCGTGCACCAAGCCTGCCCTAAGCACTACAAAGAACATTGGGCAGTCTAGGGGTACCACTTTTCAGGGCCGCGCGTGCACTTAGATGTCTTAGTTCGGTCTGCACTCATCTGCTGAGGCAACATCTATGCATGAAATTCATCAGTTGAACGCGTGCACCAAGCCTGCCCTAAGCACTACAAAGAATAGGTGCGTCACAATGTGTCACCAAAGGCAGCCCACATAGACCAGGAAATATCGTGTGGACATATCTGAACACTTCTGACCAAATGTTTACCTTCAGACTAGCCGGGAAAACACTGGTTTTTCCCAGCTCATTCCCTTCTCCACGCATGGCTATCAATCATATCAACACTGGGTGTCAAAGCATTGCAAATCGTGAGGCCGCTGTTTCGAAAGCTGGCGATACATGCCATGCAGCACGCCTTTTCAACCTACAGCGGGACAACAGTACGCAGAATGGTCACCCCAAGGCAAGCAAGGATGAAGCCAATGGAAACCATATGAAACCATCTGGTGGGTTCTCAAAACAAGGAACCGCAGAAATGGTGGGCTTATAATTGTAAATGGGTCTTAAAGGATGATCCAGGTGTTTCTCAAAATAGGGGACCCCCCAAATCATCCATTAATAAACATTTTTAGTAATACATCAACCATTTTTTGGGGTCCCCCTATTTTGAGAAACACCCATACAGTAACTGGGGAAGTCCCGTATTGTAAGACACCCCATCTATGAAGCCAATCAAAATTCCATCTTCGCCCTGACAGAAATGCCACAGCACCAAGTGCGCCGGTGCTACCAAGCAACTATGCGCCAAGGCTTCCACAATGTCTGGCCTGCCCCCAAGCACCCTACGTGGATCAGGGGCACCGTGGGGCTCAGGGCTTCAAGGATGGCGAAGCGCTCAGGCCCCAGCTCCACATCGAAGAATTGCTCCACCTGAGGCTTGGGGCGAAAGACGTCAATCCATGGGAAACGCCTCTACTGATCAGGCGAGGTAAGCAACGAACATCCGATTTCAACCGATCTGGCCCCTGATCTTCCATGCCGCCATGACCTGATGACCTTCCGTTCCGGTACTGCAAGTGAAAGCCAGTTGCAACATGACATCCCTGCCCCAGATTCGCGCCTAGTACAGTCAGGTGACATCATATCAGTGAGATACAGGAAAACAATGATGAGAAATGATATGACATGATATGACCCTTTCAGGATGAAGATTCAGCCAGACAAACATTGGTCTCTGCCAAAACCATTCCTATCTCCCAGTGGGGCTGGGTACTGCTGGGCCCCCCCTGGACCATGCTGGGGCCTGGTTGGCAAAGTTGTGAAAGCAGCTGCTTTCCGAAGTGGCACAGGTGAAGGCCTGGGGAGCTGTCGCATAGACTGCGGATGACGTCCCATGATGTCCCATGGCCTTGATCATCACAGCAGTGAGGTAGCCCAAAGGACACTCTTCCAAGACTTCCTGCGGTGTGGGTTAACCCTTGTGCAGCCGTGCCATATCGTACCATTCGAAAGAGGGACTTGCACGGGTGATCACTGGTGAATGTTGATCTAGGTGAGGCATCACAGGGCAAACCAGCACCGTCCTTTGGAGCCTGCACCATCTGCCACGAGTAAACGTAGCGGATGGATTCGTACATCCTGAGCAACGCACACCACTGGGAACCACAGCTATCTACGCGATCTGGTGAGTCGAGATCCGCTATCAGCTGGCACCGCATAAGCATTGCCACATCATCTGATGCTCTGATTTGTCGTTTCCAGGGATGGCTCAAGCTACTGGCCCAAAAACAAGGAAAAATGTTGTGGTAGCAGTGAACACAAGGTTTGCGGATACGACATCGATCGACATCTCAGGGCGAGGCCAATTCTGGGCATGCTGACCCCAGAAGAGTGATTGGAACTTTGGCCAATCTAAAACCTTGGAAGAATGCTAGCTATCTCTCATGACCTCTGGCTGGCTGAGCGATCTCTTGAACTTCCCAAGGTCCAGGTTGGATTTCTATTTGGATCGCCATTGGATTGCCACTTTCAGTTGATGCGTTGGTGCTTCGTTTTGCGAGATCCATTTCGCTTTCACCATTGAGCTCCCAGCTGGCTGATCTATGTCCAAACAGTTGGTAGCAGCGTCGTTGGCAACATCAGGGCTTCCTGTCGTCTGAATCACGGGTCACCGTGATCACAAAGGGGTGGTGATTTATCACGGATTTGCAGGAGGTTCTGCTAGCAGTTTTGGGCAACAGCGCTGAAAGACATGAGGTCTGCAGTTTCTAGTTTCAGAAGTTCGTCTTTGTCCTCAAGCATTATGACAGAAACCCCTGCTGCCGCGCTGAAAAATTGACCATTGGAAGCCCTCAGCTCCCAGACTGAAGCCCACTAAAAGATTGCAGCACAAGGATTCAATCCGCCAGCTGAAGGCCGGTTTCATCAGCAGGTAAGCATCACCACATCAAAGCAAGCAAGCATAATTGTATCTTTTCCTGCCGTGAACAGAAACAGTCATGCACGCACATAGACAAAGACAGAAAGAAATTGTACAAGCATAATCAAGATTGATTAGAGATACCTATAAATAGCACAGTTTACTAGAATATCGTACTCATAACTTGCACATATCTCTACAACCTGAGTGATTAAGTAAATACGACCTAGTATGATTGTGCGTGATTTTGATTGTACAATTTCTGAAGTCTATAAAATCGTAGAAACAACAAGCCTAGTATATCTATGAATGGGAAACCACGATTGTACAACTTCTGAAGCCTCACCCACAAATAGTGATTGATGAAGTTCACTACCTATAGTTAAGTATACAACTACCATCTGGTTTCACCACTCCCTGTAGCTCTTTAGCTCCCCGTTTAAAGGGATTTAGGGATACCCCTGGCTCCTTAGCTCCCTGAGAATCACCAGCTAGACAACCCCATTAATCAAGCATGATAAATACACATAATACACAGAGTCACATATCTCTACAACTTCCAAGCCGCCATCTGAAGCCGATCAAAACCGCCTTCTGGAGGAGGTGCTTTCCGGAGGTTCTCTGACCTAACGCAGCGCTACGTGCGCCTCCAACCACCAAGCCATGCCATCGTGGCCGCCATCAGCCATCAACGAAGCGTCACAAAAATCAGCCATGAACCAGCCATAAAACCAGCAAACCAGCCATAAATTTTTAATTCCTAAGGACGGAAACTAAAATCCGTCAACAACCGCAGCACCAAAAAAATTTCGACCTTCAAATCTGCCCATGCAAAGCTCACCTCACGTCGCGTCTCCACACGTTCACCGACGTTCACCGTCTCCCCTGGGCGCCCCTCACGACAGCAAGACAAACAACGGCCACCTGGAGCCTGGCCACGGCCCGCCGGATGGCGCAGGTGAGAAATCATTGCGGGTAGTACTGACTACTATGAGAAATGCGAATGATAGTGGCTGATAGTGGTTGACAATAGGGGATAGCATAATGATTAATAATTGTGGTTAATAATACTGGTTGGGTGAGAAATGCTAATAATAGTGGTGAATAATAAGGAAACCATAGTTTACAATGATGGTTAAACACTGATAGTTACTATGAGAAATGCGAATGATAATGGCTGATAGTGGTTGACAATAGGGGATATAGAATAACGGTTAATAATTGTGGTTAATCATACTGGTGGGTGAGAAATGTTGATAATGGTGGTGAATAATAAGAGAATAATAGTTGACAATGATGGTTAAACAGTGATAGTTACGATGAGAAATATACTAATGATGGCAATAGTTAGTAGTACAAATGACAATAACGATAGCAATGACAATAATGATAGCAATGACAATAATGATAGTAATGACAGCAGTACTAGCCAAGATGTTACTAGTAGTGCTGACCATGTCCAAGAAAACAATGAGTAATGGTAACTAGCACTCTGAGAAAAATCATCAAACAGATTTCTGGTTTCTCTCCTCTCGAGCACAGATCTGCAGAAAATCACGAACAAGTCGAGTTGGATGTGTCATCCCGTCAGTTCTGTGATTTGGGCGCCGTGCCAGAGCACAATGATGAGAGTAGCGAATGGACAAGCTGCAAGTGAACAATGTGGATACATCAAGGACAGAAGATTCGTCGTCCGATTATATTGTGAATAGCGATGAAGGTTCGTAGTAATCATGGTTATGCCATTCATGGTTCAGAGTGGTTAAGATCAAGAATAGGGACCCACCACCGGTGCCACCACCATGCCACTCAGACTCTTGCGACAGATCGAGTTTTGTGGATGCTGTGAAATTCCATGTGCAAGCAGTCTTGTAAGAATTTCGAAGCTATAGTATTGCAACATATGTAATCCGCATCCCCATCACTGATCAGTAAATGGAACGACTCACATTGATATTGCAGGCAGCAGTCATGCAACGTAGATTGGTAAGACCTCCGAACAATCAAAGGGGCTTCATTTCCCATTTTATCGCTGATGTCTGGCCTGCGTTGGAAGATGCCGCTCCCTTACATTCAAAAGCATCCCCTGGACCATTCATCTGGGTGCGCTTGCCATCCCGCCATCCGCCTATGAATGTCCGCAAGGGCATGGCCCGGATCTTTGGACCTTGACTGTTGCGTAGCTTCCCAGCGTTTCGTTTGAACAACGCCCCTCGTTTGACCCGAGGAGGCACGATTTGCCGGTGAAAACATGTGATTCTTCAGATGTATTGTAACTGATTGTTCAACGACCTGGCTATGGAAATGAACTGCTTGTGGGCTCCGTCAATGAAAATGTGGGGCACATGACATTACCAATGGGTAAAGTGCGACCATCACTACTAAAAAAACACCGGGATCTTCAGAAAAACTGCCATTTCCAATCATCAACAGATGAAAGTTGCCAACCCCCGGGGCCTTCTCCTCTTAATGTTGATGGAGTTTTGGGCTCTTTGCCAGCGTTCGAAACAAACAACTATTTGTGTCCTGGCTTTGTGCAGCCGTACCCATGAACATTGAAATGGGGATGCACGGGGTTGCCATGGTCTTGGCGCTGGCTCGTCTTGGATGGCAGTTTTTGAAAAAACCCGGGGAGGATTGTAATGACAACACTGAATGGTCTCTTGCGCGTTCTTGCCTATCTTGGACAAAAAAAATTGCTCCCAGCGCCCAAAGCACGCAGGACGAGGCAGGCATACCATTGCATGCATTATATACAATCTGCGTCTCTGGTATTTTGTAGCAAGGGCGCTCGTCAATCAGTGAGTCAACCAATCTGTCGGTCAGTCAGTCAGGTAGCAATCGGACCAGTCCGTCATCCAGCAGCCGCAGGCCAAACATGACACAGGAGGAGAGTTCACATAGCAAAACTCAATAGCAGCACGGAGCGACAGAGTGCAAAGCAACAAAAACCTGCCAATTGCCTGCCGATCACGTGCAACGCACATGAAGCACACATTCGACACACATGCAACACGACATGCAACACAAGCACATTTCCTGGAAATTTACAAGGCAAGTGTCATATCCCTCGGGCCCCGTTCCTCAATGTTGGTGGAGCCCTTGGATTTCTGCCGGCCTTCAGAAAAAACAGAGCTTTCGGTTGAGGTCCGGCAAGGCCCACTGCGATCAGGAGCTCTCGGTTGAGGTGCGGCGAGGAGGAGGAAGGAAGGAAGGAAGGAGAACGTAATCTGATAAAATCTAACAGCCCTCGCCAGATAGGAGAGGGAAAACAATGAGCATTGTCAAATTTTGAGGGGAACCCCCCCTATGCCCATATTGCCAACTGTTGCTTGCATGACAAGTGTTCATATGGTTCCCCCAGCAATAACTTCAATAATCGACTGTAGCCAGTATGACCACTCATCACCATCAACCAACCATCAATATTAGCCACGATTGTGATCATTGTGATGGCTATTGAAGTTACGGTGCACAATCTTGAGCACCTTTGACTTACTGACCCAGGAACCAATGGTGCATATAACCTGCAAACCAGTAATGCAAATCTGAAAAAAAGCCTTCGTGATGACGAACCACCCAACCAACCAAGCAACCAGAACCAATATATATATATATATAACATTAATCAACGTCCATTGACCATTACTAAACACACTTGTTTAAGGAACCTTTACACCTGCTTGTTACCGTGACGCTGGCGTTCACCTCAACCATGCCCCGTGTTGCGCCGGAACGACGCCACGAAACGGATCACTTCTCGGTAGGTCGCGGCCACTTCGGTGTCACTTCGTACCCTGCATCGAGTGATGGTCACAGGTCAATGATTAGGTTGATGATTAGGTTGATGATTAGTCGGGTTAATCTGCGTTGCAAGAGATTGATGATCCGTGATAAATGGGTTGATGATCAGTTGGTTGATGATGAGTAGTGGGTTGACGATCAATGATGGTTAGTGATGGTATGTGATGGTTAGTGATGATTAATGATGGTTTCTTAATTGATCAATAGTTGGAAGGGGGTATCAACCAAGGCTGCAAATCTTTTCCTCACCGAAAAAGATCAGCGTATATCAGAACTGCAATGATTGGGGCACCCCATTGATGGATATCCTTTTGGAAGCACCTAGAAATTGTGACTGACGTGTGTGTGTGTGTGTGTGTGTGCGGGCTGCGTACGCATTACTGCAAGATTATTTCTTTTGGCGCCATCAATTCAAGACCCTCTTTGAGGGAGAGATGAGTGCGTGCTGGAATTCCATACTCGCAAGCCACGGAAACTACCTCCATCCGGTCCGACTGTGCTCGTTAGAAGGTATTCCTGCGGTTGCTGTAGCCCCCTCATCCCTTTCACCATACATCCGATCGCCCCGGATGAAATTGTTCAATTCTGCCGGATGTTTCTGAAGAGTCTCAGTGTCAACGGAAAGTAAATGTCTGGTCAACCGCCTCCTTTCTCTATCTTTCTCTTGGCACAAGTCACAAGCCCATTTCAATGGCTTTACTGCTCCTGGAAGCTGGTTCCCCCCAGCTTCCAGCGGTCACTGGTTGGCAACCGAGCGCCCCGGCGAGGAATAGTAGTAGAGGGAGATCTCAGCGTTTAGCACGCCGAGCCTCAGCAAAACATCGGTCAGCCTTGGGAGTGAACTTGGAGTCTACTGGTCAGCATGTGGCTATGGATCAATATTAACTGACCAATTTTGTGGGGGATGATAACTAACAACAATAGAGAAACCAGTATGGTTAGTGATAGGGGAACCAGGGGGACTAAAGGTTTTGACCCACAGCCGTATCTGAACCAACGGGTTGAGTTGTGTGAAGTTGGAGGAAGACAGGGGACCAACACTTGGCCAAGTGGCTAAGTTGGAGAAACAGAAGTGATTAATCACTTAAGTTAAGTGGATTGTGATGATTAATCTTGTTCCCGACGTAACCTTGATTCTTGATATGTGAGTAGATGTGACAATTCGATTAGCCGAGAAGTAGTGCAAGCATCTACTACTGCAAGCAACTACAATCATATCTCTAGCAGTGGGTGGCACTTTGATAGCATAGTGATGCACATGTTTCCGGTCGCAAGCAACTGCTGCGGCAGATTGTGGAGGGCCGTCTGCTGATTGGCGCTTGGTGTCAGCCCTCTAACTTATAGGCGGTTTTCCCGTCGATAATCATCATTTTCAAGTATTTTTTGGAGGCAAGCCAGTTTGTGGATATACAATACCCTGGTGAGTCTTTCTGTAAATGTCAGAGACTTCACCTTGAAGCTGGCGATGTCCTTCCAAAAATGATTGGTTCCGAAGAGCACAAAGAACAGCGTCTTGCGGATGTTCACACTTGTTGCACAAACCATCATAATGAACTAATAACTTGCATCTAGCAAAGAGGATAGTGGAACAGCGCTGACTGACTGCCGAAGAGTACTAGCAGCAAGCAATACCTTTCACAACAAGTTTGTGACAATAGCGCGTGATAGCACATACGAACCGTGAGTTCATGAGTTCCATCTACGACTTGTCCAAAGCAGCCGAGGCAAATCAGGAAAGGTGCCTTTTCTGCATTGTTTGTTTCCACACGGGACCTGTCCTGCGGTTGTCCAGTTCGATGGGTTACAAAAGAATACCATCGAGGATGCCCAGCAGAGTTCTGATTTGAGTCCACGAATCGAAGAATTCCCAACTGTTCTAAGTTATGATCAGTTTTGCCGTGGAAACAGGTGGAAAGATCTGGGAACCATCCATTTTCAGGGCTGAACAACCCCTGGACTGTCGAAAGCGCCGCCCAAAAATCAGAGCGTTGCCTTGGCGCTCTTTTCTGCGCGCCCGACGGCGCAACTGGGATTTGAACGCGCAGCGGTTCAAATGGCCCATGAAGAACGACCATAACAAGACTGGTTGGTGGTTTCAACCCCTATGAAAATATCAGTCAGTCAATCAATCAACCAATCAATCAGTCAACCAATCAATCAGTCAAACAATCAATCAATTGTTAATCCTGTTGAAAAGTGTGAAAAAACGGTAAAACCACCAGCCAGAAAAAGGACGACAAAAACCAGGATTCTGGACTGCTTTGCAGCACTTCCTGGCTGCACTGCTGATACTGTTGCCAAGAGTTCCTTCCCTGGACCAGTATCATGGACGAATCAAACAAGAATATACTCACTGCACTACAGAGTATGGCTGTAGTCACAACGCATCACATGTTTCTGGTAAAGTAACGTACTTCCATACAATCATACATATAAAAATGATATATATGTTTGATATTCTTTTATGTATCCATCTATCTATCTGTGTGTGTGAGTTGCTCCATGAGGATGTATCAACCGCTAGGTCCGCTAGGTGCTTGATCACGCTTGGCTTGTGGGTGATCGATGTTCATCTCTGTTCATCTATGTTCATCTATGTTCATCTATGTTCATCTGCTATTCCTTAAATCGTGCTTTGCTTTGCCACAAGCCACACTTCCTCGGGGAAGTCAGTCAGTCTTCTCAGGTTTTCCGGTCAAGCGAGTCACCAGCGCATGCAGTCCCAGCCCTACAAGAGCACCCGCAACAGTGCGCAGGGCAAAGCGCATGGCTTGATTGGCCTCGATGCGTCACGGCTCGCCCCGAAGTGCCCTACGCGCTACCCCTACAGCACGGGGCCATTGATACATGATACATTCATGATGGATTCATGCGAATCGAAGGTGTTCGAAGCCATTTTAGATGCTGATCCACCTGAAAATGGGGCGATTCCTATTGCCACAACTCGTTGTGCCCAGTCGCCAATGGCTCTGTGATGAGAGCCTTCGAGTAGTCGTTCTCCCCCTGCCTAGCATGGGCAGGACCATCGGCACAAACATGAAGCAAACATGAATCTGGTCGGTGCTTTCAACCCCCATAAAAAATATGTGCTTCCAACCACCAATCAGGAATGGTATTTGAAGCATGACGACTTGAAGCCTCGAACCGTGACATGATTTTCACTACTGGCAGCCACCTATCCAAGCGAAGCAAAATGCAATGACTCTTGGATTTCTTTCTTCAAGTGACTCAGCAATAAAATCTGACATACTGATTGAAACAATATACAGTAAAACAAACAATAAGACATGGCATGCCATGGCATCCAGCCGATCTGACGACGTCCCCTGCGCTGAAGAAAAGATATATCCAGCACGTGCCGTTCGAAAATGGCGCAGTCGCATGCAGTCGCTCCTGTGTTTCTCTTTCCATGTCTTGTCAAAGAGGAGGTCGGTCGCCCTGGCACCGTGTCTTTCTCGGCAACTGACGCAACGGTCCGTGAGTACCGAGTTACTAACGACATGACCGTTGGTATTCAACGGAAAGGAACGGAAAATTACCCACCATAACAAAGCCATAAACAAAGGATGATATCGGAAATCCACATGATGTTTTTTTTACCTTAGGTGCGTTCATGGGTAAAAAATATCAGCAATATGCAACAGCATAGCTGAGTCCCCTCCCATTCAGTATCCCCATGTCCCGGAAGTCCTGGTGACCAGGTTGACATCTGTGCAGGTTGAATCAAACTGATATGCACCCGGTGATTTCTCAATAGCTGTCGTGAACTTCATGGTGGCTACTACTAGACAAATGATAAGAACCAACACTTTTACCCCAAAACACTGCCGTTTTGTTTCTTTTCACTGGCTGGTATCCTTTGAGTTTATATCAAATCTGTTGAAAAGCTGCACGAAACACTCAAACGCCTTTCCACACCTTTGCTGCTCATCTTGGGTTTAGTCTTGGGCTGCCCAATATGGCTTCGCAGCCGCACTAGGCGAGTGAAAAATTCCCGGGAGGGTCGTTGGCAACACGGTGCTGCTGACTGTTCGGCTTTTCAAAACATCTTTGACCTCTAGGTGAGACAGGTCTTGACCCAAGATTAGCAGTTATGCCTCGTCATGTTGATTATGTCGCTACTGAACTTATTTTGTTCGTCAGATCGCTGACACGCAGCCGAACAGCTGCAGGACCATGTCTTCAAATGCAACCAGAATTAAATGTGGGTGGTGCAGGCCCTTTTTTGGCCTGGAATGGAAAATCCAAATTACGCTCATTGCTTGCACGGAGTGTGGTGCTGCTCCAACCTCCTTGAAATGCATCTGTACTCAAACTGCTGTGATTTGAGTGAGTGCAATATTCGAGGTCAAAACCTTGTGATCCACTCAGCAACAAATCCGGAAAAATTGCTGGAGAACTCAGACGGAGAACTCACCTCACTTCAGTCCAGCCAAAGAGCGAATGCCAGTGACCACACCTGGCAGTTGGAGTACCAAGGTGTGCATGGTGCCCGCCAAGCACATGGATGCCCCCGAGATGGCTGCTGCCTCGGTGTCCCCCAGGGAGATGAGCCCCGCCGTGCCGATGGAATGCGCTGAGCATCCCATGGCCACTCCGCGGACCAAGGGTGAGGACGCACGGAAGACAGCTGGAAAGGCGTTCAGGAGGCTGTTGCCCAAGGAGGCCCCAATGCAGCCTGTGATGAGGATCGATGCCACAGCCAACTTTGGATCACACTCAGGGCCAATGGCCTGAGAACCCTCAATGCCCAAGGCAGACATCACTGAGCGGTGGAGCAGAGGCAGAGACAATGGTGCAGGAACACTCAGCGGCGACATCGGGTTCACCGCCCCAAGGGTTGTAAGCAAAATCGAGAAACACCCTGAGGCGGAACATGTGGCAAGCACACATTTGAAGTCATCAGAGTTGTCCAGCCATTTGTCAGTCGTGTTGTACATTCGCACTCCAAGCCCTGTGACGGCAGCTGGTAGCCACTGGAAGAATCGGTCTCCAACACCTCTGCCTTCGTCAAAGTAGGGAGCCACAGGACCTACGAAGCGTGACGCCAGATTGGAAGAAACGGCACAGACCACCAGGGGATGAAGCACACGCTGGATGGCATCAGGGAGCAGCTTGGAGAGTGAGAAGGAGCAGACGGTGGTGCTCATCTCACACAGAATCCCAAAGGGTCGATGCAACACCACAGGGAGGGCTGGCGAGCATGCCACGCCAAGGAAGCCAGCGGCGCCCAGCAAAACCCAAGATCGTCGAACTGCTTCGTCTTGAGAAATCTCATGGTTTCCATTGGTCACTGGCGCAGCAGCTGCGGC
>VSDK01023142.1:235251-248047 GCA_009767595.1 Symbiodinium kawagutii
TGCCGGTGCTGCCCTTTCGGCAGGCACCAGTGAGGATGCCACCCCCGCGGCAGCCGCATGGGTAGCGCCCCAGCCAACACCCAGAAGTGCCGTGGTGTTGGCCCAGACTTTACCACTGTAGGGTGGCAGCCGGGCAATAGAGGCATCCAAGGAGGCCAGGGGTGGAGCCAAGAACAAACCCATCCACTTCCCCAAGAAGTCCACGCCAGGCTTCAACAGCTCCGCCAAGCTGTCCGAGGTCTCCTTGCTCATCTTCTGGATGCTTCGCAGGGCCGCGAACAAGGAAAGCATGGCAGCCAAAGTTGAAGGCATCCTGGTCAGACCCAAGCGACGCAGGATCATAGCCACGAAGCGCTCATATCCGTAGATGGCGATGGAAGATGCCAGGATTCGAAGGCTCTGAGTGGGCGAGCCCTTCTCCAAGATCAGGCGTGGCAAGTGTCGAACATCTCTGAGGCGGCTGATGAGGACGATCGCTGCTGCAGCCCCCACGGCACCACGGAGCTGGGTCACTGGCATGGAATCCGCCATTGCTGCAGCTCTTCCCGGGAGCGGTCAAGGAAATCAACAGAAACAATAAGGAAGATTGAAGGAACATGTCTTCACGATGCTCCAGAGATTTGTCACCTGCAACTGAATGAAAATGTTTTGCTCTGTGTTCATGTGTTTTCATCTGTCCTTTCGTCCTGACTGTGCCTATGTTTGCATATCAGAATGCAGCAAAAGGGCAGGAAACCTGGCTAGGAGCCCAACAACATAAAGCGCGTGCCCAGCACCAAATCAGCGACTGATGTCAAAAACATTCAAAGATCTTAGCTCGAAACAGTTTCAGGCCTTTCAGTTCCATTTGTCAGGCAGTGTGCTTTGCAGCCAATCAGCCACCCTTTTTTCGCACATATGAGATATCTCCGGCTTCAACCCTGCAAGCCCTGCGCAGCTATATAGCTGGAAGGGTGTTTGGCAAACGAGCTAAGACATGCCAAGAGATGTGAATGTTTCTGATTTCCTCAGCCTCCGGATGGTAGTGCACCATGCTCCAATGGCTCCAAAATGGCTCCAAGGAGCACTCACATACCACCAACGACAAAACCGATGGGGTGCCATCAGTCCCCCGTCATCTTGATCTCATGCATAAGGGGAGCACAAGCCTTTGCCTTTGCCCTCTGCAGTGGATGCTACCACCAGGCCAACAATCAGGCCGTAAAGGCCAAGTGCCTCTGCAAAGATGAGAATCAAGATCATGCCTGAAGGGCGTTCGATGAAGATCGTGATGATGATGATGATGATGATGATGATGATGATGATGATCGCGGGGGAAGGCTTTCTGTTTTTGTCATGACTATATCATGCAAGTGCTCAAACAGTTTGAGCCCCATCCAGCTACCCGAAATGCTGTTGCGCCGTGCTTCCTGTTGATGGTGCACTGATTGGCTGATGATGGTTAATAGGGGTATATAATGCCTTTTTGGCCGGGGTATGCAGCCTACTACCGTTGCAGGGGGGATAATTACAAATCACGCAAATGGTCAAAAAAGCATTGATCAATGCTGATCAACAAGACTTGAGGCCAGGGGTAGGTGACGAAAGCTAGCATGGCAACTGACCTGACCGGAAGAACGAACAACGATAAAGCATGCATTCATTCTTGTTAAAGAAAACAAGTGCAAACTGTAGTGCAACAAAAACGCGAGGAAAATTGAGCCTAGCAAGGGGGACCTGCCAATTGGAGGTTCTGTCCCTGCCTTTTACTTGCTGAAGCAAAAGCAACTTCAGCTAGCTTTCATGAATAGTAAATAACCTGTCAAAAAGAGTGGTTGATTTGATTGCTTGTTCAGCATTATAACTCCCATTTTCATTCTGGGCTTTGTCAGTAGCAGCTAAATCGCAACCAAAAGCTGTCGTGAGCCCAACTCTGAAACAATTCCAAGAACCAAAAAGTAACGAAAAAATAGCAACATCATGTGCAAAGCTGGCAGGGTATCAGGCCAATATCCATGGTTCTCCCTATAGATCTCCCCATTTTTGTGGGCGAAAAAAAGCCGGTGACTTCGCTGCATCCCAATGCCCCGCACCACTGAGCAGCTCCCCGCCTACGAAAAGGCGTGGCTGCTGAGCGTTGGCGCGGACACCCGCATCGCCCACGATTCCGATGGCCAGACCAGCGGCCAAACTGCTCATGCCCACGGTGAGTCCAGCACCCAGATGCGCGTAGCCAGAGTAGGCTGAGTAGTTTGCCGCATCCATTTTGCCTAGGGAAAATGGGTTTCGCTGATTCATGGAAAGTGTGGATGGAAGGATCGAATTATGCGGCGATTGATAGTTACAAATACGATTGATAGTTGCAATTACTGTGGTTGATGCTGAATATGGGTGATGCTTCATCGTGTAATTGCTATTGGTGGACATTTGATCACTCTTGACTCTGGGTTGGTGGATATGACTGGATGACATGATGATGACACGGTAATGACATGGCAATGACATGGTGGCATGTTGAAGCCCGAAGTTCATGGTCACTCAGCCCCTCGTTGTTTTTCGTTGTGGTGAGATGATGTGAGATGATACCTCACCGGCATGAGTAGTTCATCTGCTACCGCATGATCACCAGCCGTTCTCCAGCCCAGCAGTCGGGAACTACACCCTGAAGCAGTAGATTAAGCTGCCTGCAGAATTACCACAAGTTGGGAAGCCGATGGAAGCCATCTAAACATGATGTATTTTCATTTGTGCTTTTCAGAGAAAAAATGGCAAGAAAGAAAGATCTAGAAAGTACAACCAATATATGTACTGTAGTTTGATCATGTCTATTTTTTGATTGGAATTGGAGCCATACGGGTCCACTGCCCCACTTACGAACAGGAAGTACTGCCAGTGCTATGTGACTGTCAATCAGGGGCTGATCTATACAATACTCGGAGTGTGCTCTCCCTGACCCAAGTTTTGAAAGTTATGCCATGTCAACCCAGTCTAAACCTGATGCATCCGTTGGCACGTGCGATGAATGTCCCCCATTCCTTGCCTCAAACCACGATCCACCAAGAGTGATTGCAGAGCACGCATGAGAAGTGAAACTTCGGTGCCACTGATGTTCCATGATCTTCCTAAATATGGCTGTGGATCAATCACCCATTGTGAACATCCCACGACCCAACTAGTACCTTGTCTTTGATGGACAGTTCACCTGGCCAATTTTGGGATAGTTCATCACCGGCAAGCCATTTCCATCATCCCTACTTAGATGATCATCCCACTTGCTTAGTAAGCACACTTAGTAAGTACATGTACGTACCACAAGTCGCGGATGCCATGGCCAGACATGGCTGAACTAACCATGGTCACTACCTACCAGGGATGATCATCCATCCTGATGGGTAGCTCCATTGTGCGCCCAGTGGCCATTGATGATCACCGCAGTGATGAGACCGTAGATTCCCAAAACGCCGGCCATGACCACGGGGATGATGGACTTCCTTCAGCCGACCCATTGGGCTGCCAGGGGTGCAGGGTTGAGTCATGATGGCTAAATGATGGATGGTGAATGATTGTAAAATGATGGTTAGTAGTGGCTGAATAATGGTTAAATGATGATCGAATTATTTAAATGATGGTTCAATGATGGCTACGTAGTGATGGTGAATCATGGTTGGCCATGGTCAATGCCAATGGCTTTGCGATTTGTGAACGATGGATGCTACGAGTGACTTGAGAAGTCATTCAATGCACATTTCTCCATGCAAACAAAGTCGTTAAGGATGCTTTTATAACCAAGCATTGGGTCACCAATTAGTAATTGCCTTGGGCTGCATGCATCCACTGAACATGGCCAAACATCACAGGCTCGTCATAAAAGCTCATGCAAGTGACGAGTGCATCACAGTTTTAACCCAGTAGATTGGGAATCGCAACATTGACAAACCAGAGCAGCTTCTGGTTCATCAGCCACGGTGAAGGACCAGCAATCATCAGAAGCCATCATTAGCCTGTTATCGCTATAGCCGGCCTAAATCCTCCATCGTTCATCATCATCTTCCATCATTGGCTAGCCTATCATCCCATCATGCGCCATCGTCACTCATCCCTAACCTGTCAGTCACCAGTCAGGTGCTATCATCAAATGCTGCTAAAGGCGGTCCACGGAATGATTTTTCGGGATGCGTTTCCCAACGTTGCCAATGCCTAGCGGAGGCAAATGTTTATGTGGCATCCCGGAGCGCCACTATCAATGAATGACTAAGTAATTGATAGAGTAATTTATTTTGGAAAAGAAGTTTGGGACCCTGTGCAAAATACAAGCAGGTTTTCTCCTGGAGCACTGGCTCCCTGAAGGGCTCAAGTACTGTTTAACTTAGAGCTGCGTACTGCGATAGAACGGTCGATGTTTAACTTTTGGGTATATGATGCTGTTGAATTGTCAATCAATCGCTAATGGATTGCTGTAATTGAATGTACTTGATAGGTAGCTACTGGTTTCGCAAGAAACCCGCTTGGTTGACAGTCGTGTTCAAAGGTTCAACGTAGAAGGCATTCCTCTTAAAGTCATTGACCAGTGAGACCATCCCATCCATCACTGAGGGTTGACCGGTCAACCCTAAGAGTACCAGCAATTGATTGAACCAATTGAATATCCATCAGCAGCATGAACCATCAATTGCTGGTCATTGCATGGCAGGCAATCACCATGAGCCCCATCATGAAGCGTCATTAAACACTACCAACCATAAGTATCAAGATCATTGAGGTGATCATTCACTCTGATATGGCACATGATGAATCCCCATTTGCACCCATCACCAATCACCAATCATAACCATGACCAATCACCAATCATAGCCATAAGCAATCACCATCACCGATCACCAATACTCTCCACGTCCAAGTGGCATGATCATATCAGGCCGCATGACGCCCATAGATGCGATGCCCACTCCACTCTTGGCGGTGCCATAAGCCTCAGCGTTGTAAGCCAAGCAAAAACGGTTTCGCTATCTATGCGCATGTACCAAAAAAAGAAACCTGTGAAACAAAATCAGATGATACAAATTATATACATATGCTTGGTCGACTATTCGTATACAATTTCTAGACATAAAGATAAAAAAATAAGCAAAAGTTTTAAATCAATTGAAATACCTGTAGGTCGCACTTGTGGCACGTCTTGTGAAAAACGAATCTTTTATATATTATATAGAAAAGCCGAGGGTATGAGTGTGAGCACCAACCATCCACCCATCTGCTAAGTAATGCACTAACCATGCACTAACCTTTGTTCTGCGGATCGAAACGATGCATGGGCCACAACGTGTCCAAAAGTCTCGAAGGAATGCTTGCAGACCACATGCCGCAAGATCTTTCACAAAGAATACGAACCCTCAAAACAACTTTCGGGCGGGTCTTGACCTAATGAAGCGCATTTAGCTTCCACACCATTCCACAAGAATCTGTCATTTGATATATGGAACTCCCGGATGCCCCTGGCAGGTAGTGAAAATGCCCAGGTTGGCATGCCGGATGGCCCTTGTCACATCCGTTCGGACAAATGCTGAATGGATTGACAGCGTTGACCAACCTGCGCCTGACTAGCCTCACACCACCAAATCAGCAGCAACGAGAACAAAGAATCCATAGCAACCCTAGCAAGACATACCAAAGGATAGGGATCTACGGATCTACCAAATCGTACCAAGGCGTACCAAGGCATAGGGATCTACCAAGGCATAGCAAGACATAGGGATGCCCGGGGATGCCACACAGTTGCAGCACCCAAATTCGCAAAGACCAGGGCTGAGGTCACTCCCATGAAGCCGAAGAAGGCCGACGATGGATCGCAAGGCTGCATGGCTGGAAGCTGATGGAAGCTGCTGGAACTGGGATTGCTGACTGCACGGCCCTGTCTGCTGGGGAACTCTTGTGCCAAGCCAGCGGTGCCCCGGATTCTGCCACACGGACAACCCAATTCAGTGACCACATGCAATCCCCAATCTACCAGGAAACTTGTCTTTCTGGCAAGGTGGTCGCTCATCGCATGGTCACCCTTGCCTCTGCTCAGTGCTTGGCAACCATTGAATCTACAAAACAATCCATTGCATCTAATATGACTCTGTTGACTTCTCATAAGTCGAATGCACCTGTTTCAAAAGCGGCGGCCCGTGCCTACACGCGGGGTTCTGCACCGAAATTCGCTGCGTTGCTCCTCGACATCTGTCCGGGTACACGCAGTACGCATAGCCTCGGGACTTGCATGGAGTCGCTTGCGATGGATTGGGCATGCTGAGAATGAGGCCCTTTTGATATATCTTCAGATGTCATGTGATCTGGAAAGTCCATCGGTTCTTGCATGCGCTTCCGTTGCGTTTGGGGCCGTCATAAGGAAAATATATGATCACCTCCGGCTATTGCAGCACAAAAATGTGGTATAATGATGTATCATGATATGATGTATTTGGATCTGTTTCGTGTGCTTGTGTCTGTGATCAGCCGTCTAAGACTAACCCAGTGAGCTCTTCAAACCAAATAATCATATATCATCATCACATCATCTTTTGCAACATTGCATTTAATGTTGGTTTCTGATTAGTATCTACCTGTTGGTTTCATGCCTATTTTCATTACTTTAGGGGGGGTTACACTAATCAGAAACCAACATTACTCAGCGTGGCTTTCCTTACGTTCCTTTCCTGCAGTTCTGTCAGCACCCCAGTCATTGACACCGATCCGTGATCGCCGTTCGCCAAGTCACTGATGGCCAAGCCATTTCGCACAGAGTGCCCCTGGTTGCTTCCAGCCGAATGCAGGATCCAGCCATCGTGCCAGGCGACGTCACCCAGTTCTAAGACATCGTCTTGTTCAGTCCTGGACCCACTGCAGCTGGCTGGATGAGACCCGCTGAATGGTGACCAGTGACCGGGGATTCAGGTCGTGCTCTCTGGTTGAGCCTGGCGGGAAGGCTCGGGATAGAACCCTGTGAAACATAGGGATTTTGCGGATGTCCAAGTGAATTGACCGGAGAGATCCGAATCCATCGTATGCCGACTGCCAGTCGGCAAAAGTGCTTGCGCTTGCAACATGTGATAGAAATGGCCGGTCGACCAGCCTAGGGTCCCTCCTGTGTCCTTCGCCCAAGGAATCATTGATGCTGTGCCAAAGACTGAAGGGGCATAAGCCACTACAAAGTGTTACAGTTTGTCGTCATGAATCATGAATATCATGATCATTTTAGTCAAAACCATGATCAAACAAGCATCCAAGTCTAAACCACTGCTCTTATAGTCATAGAAGCCTATCATGGGCGGCGATTGGGGACCCATATCTGGAGAGGGCATCGACCACCCAGGTTGCTTGGCCTCGCTTGCGCCGAGCCACGGCTTGCCCTACAGAACTCCAGTGTTCGACCTGGATGAATCTTCCGAGTATAGCTTCACATGTGAAAAACCCTACACATGCTAAGCTTCATATCATCCTTCTATGGATACTTCGCTAAACTAGTTACCGTATGATGCCATTACTCATCTTCACCACTACCAGCTCCAGTTCTTAACTGCGGATTTGACGCTACTCAAATCACGCACTGCTATGCTGAGCTGCAAATGAACATGGAGGGTGGTTTTAGTCACGCACGCCCCCCCCCCCCCCCTCCGGAGGGACTGGTTTGTCCCGCGCCCCCGTTTTGCCTAAAAATATGTTTTCTTCACAAGGGCTTTGTAAAATAGTGAAAAAGGAGTACTCAAGACCATCACGGTTTATTCAACATTTAGCTGCTGAAACAGCAATCCAATATCTTCCCTGCAGGAGGTCGCTAGTGACAGAACCAATCAATTTTTCTGTGCAGGACCCACCTACTAACACAACCCTTCATCATTTTTTACTTTCAGGTAACAGCTATTGATTGAACCCTTCATCATTTCTCCTCTTGAGGAAGCCTCTGCTAACAGAACCTCTCAACAGCTTTTGCCTCAAGGCATCAGCCTTTCCTTTCAGAAGCCAGCTGAGAGAACTCTTCCTCATCCGTTTCCAGAGGAGCTATCCCTTCTCTTGTGCACCCTTCCCTTGAGCAGCTACCTTATTTCTCCTCACCTGAAAACATTTGCTGACAGAATCCTTCAGCGACCGTTGCTTCAAGGCATCATCCCTTCCCTTCAAGAGCCAGGTGAGAGAATTCTTCATCATCCGTTCCCGGAGGGGCTATCTATTGACAGAACTCTTCATCATCCACTGTCTTGTGCACCCTTCCCTTCAGCAACCGTTTATTCACGGAACTCTCTCTCCTTTATTCAGGAACTAGCCGCTGACGCAACAATCCCAGATCCCTTCCCTTCAGGACGCCGCTGGCGACAGAACCAATCAAGTTTTTCTTTTAAGGACCCAGCTACCCACACAACCCTTTATCGATTTTTCTTGTCAGGCAACAACTACTGGTTGTATCCTTCATTATCTTTCAACCATTTTTGCCTCAAGGCATCATCCCTTCCCCTCAGGAGCCAACGGAGAAAACTCTTCATCATCCGTTGCCAGAATAGCTATCTATTGACAGAACTCTTCATCATCCCGTGTCTTGTGGACCCTTCCCTTGCTTCAGGAGGCCGCTATCGACAAAACCAACCGCCACCTTTTCCTTTCAGGGCCCACTACTGCCACAGCCCTTTATCATCTTGTCTTGTCAAGAACAGCTACTGATTGAATCCTTCATTATGTGTCCCCTTGAGGAAGCAGCTGCTGACAGAGCCGTGCGAATTTTTTTTTCCTCAAGGCATCATCCGTTCCCTTCCCAAGCCAGCTGAGGGAACTTTTCATCATCCCTTGTCTTGTGGACCTTTCCCTTAAGCAGCTACCTATTCACAGAACCCTCTCCCCTTTATTCAGGAATTAGCTAGCCGCTCACACAACCACCGCGAATCTCTTTTTTTGAGGAGGCCGCTTTTGACAAAACCAACCACTACCTTCTCCATTCAGGGCCCAAGTACTTCCACAAACCTTCGTCATTTTTTGCGTGCAGGAAACAGCTGCTAATTGAACCCTGCATCATTTCTTCTCACCTGAAAACATTTGCTGACTGAATCCTTCAACGACCGTTGCTTCAAGGCATCATCCCTTCCCTTCAAGAGCCAGGTGAGATAATTCTTCATCATCAGTTCCCAGAGGAGTTATCTATCACCAGAACTTTTCATCATCCATTTCCAGAAGAGGAGCTATCTATTGACAGAACTCTTCATCATTGTCTTGTGGACCCCTCCCTTGAGCAACCGCCTACTCACAGAACTCTCGCCCCTTTATTCAACATTTCGCCGCTGACACAAGAATCCAAATCTTTTCCCTTCACAAGGTCGCTAAAGACAGAACCAATCAATTTTTCCTTTTCAGGACCCAGATACTGACGCAACCCTTCATCATTCTTTATTTTCGGGAAACAGCTATGTATTGAACCCTTCGTCATTTTTCCCTCTTGGGAAAACAGCTGCTGACAGAACCTTTCAGCAGCTTGCGCCTCACGGCATCGGCCTTTCCCTTCCGAAGCCAGCTGAGAAACTCTTCATCATCCGTCCCCACAGGAAATATCATTCACAGAACCTTTTCCCCTTTCTTCAGGAACCAGCCGCCCACACAACAATCCAAATCTCTTCCCTTCAGGAGGTTGCTATTGGCAGAACCCATTTGGTTTTTCAGGGCCCCACTACTGACGCAACCCTTCATCGCTTTCTCCAGGAACAACTACAAATCGAATCCTGCATTATTTCTCCTCACTTGAAAACATTTGCTGACAGAACCTTTTACCAGCTTTTGCCTCAAGGCATCATCTTCTTCCTTCAGGGGCCAAGTGAGAGAATTCTTCATCATCCAGCCCCAGAGGAGCTATCTATTGACAAAATTTTTCATTGCCCCTTGTCTTGTGGACTTTTCCCTTGAGCAGCTACCTATTGACAGAATTTTTGCCCCTTTGCCCAGAAACTAGCCGCCCACACAACAATCCAAATCTCTTCCCTTCAGGAGGTTGCTTGCGACAGAACCCATCTTTTTTTTCAGGGCCCCACTACTGACGCAACCCTTCATCGCTTTTTCCAGGAACAACTACAAATCGAATCCGATTATTTCTCCTCACCTGAAAACGTTTGCTGACACAATCCTTCAATGACCGTTGCCTCAAGGCAACGGTCCCTTTTCTGGAGGAGACTGGTGAGAGAATTCTTCATCATCCGTCCCAGAGGAGCTATCTATTGACAGAATTGTTCGTCGTCCCTTGTCTTGTGGACCCTTCCCTTGAGCAGCTACCTGTTGACAGAATTTTCGCCCCTGTGCTCAGGAACTAGCCGCTGACACAACAATCCAAATTTCTTCCCTTCAGGACGCAGCTAGCGAAAGAACCTATGAATATTTTTTCTTTTCGGGACCCAGCTACTGACACAACCCTTTATCAATGTTTTTTGTCAGGCAACAACTACTGACTGTATCCGTCATTATCTTTCAACAATCTTTGCCTCAAGGCATCATCCCTTTCCTTCAGAAGCCAATTGAGAAAATTCTTCATCCTCCGTTCCCAGAATAGCTATCTATGAACAGAACTCTTCATCATCCCTTGCCTTGTGGACCCTTCCCTTAAGCAGCAACCTATCCACAGAACTTTTTCCCCTTTATTCAGGAACTAGCTGCTCACACAACAATCGCGAATCTCTTTTCTTCAGGAGGCCGCTATCGACCAAACCATTACCTTCGCCATTTAGGGCCCAAGTACTTCCACAACCCTTCATCGTTTTTGGCTTGCAGAAAACAGCTGCTAATTGAACCCTGCGTCATTTCTTCTCACAAGGAACAGCGGCTGACAGAATGCTTCAACGACATTTGCCTCAAGGCATCATCTTTTCCTTTCAGGACCCACGTGAAAGAACTATTCATCATCCATTCCCAGAGGAGCTATCTATCGCCAGAACTTTTCATCATCCATTTCCAGAAGAGGAGCTATTTGTTCCTTGGAGCAACCAGCTGCTCATTGAAGCCTTCATCACTCCTCTTGGGGACGCCTCTGTTGATGGAACCTTTCATCAGCTTTTGCCTCAGGACATCATTTTTTCCAGGGGCCAGGTGAGACAATTCTTCATCATCCAGTCCACGAGGAGCTATCTATTGACAGAAGGCAACAGCATCCCGTGGATTTTTCCCTTGAGCAGCAACCTATCCACAGATTTCCCCTTTATTCAGGAACTAGCTGCTCACACAACAATCGCGAATCTCTTTTCTTCAGGAAGCCGTTATTGACAAAACCAACCATGACTTTTTCTTATCAAGGCCCAGCTACATCCACAACCCTTCATCATTTCTTTTTCAAGATCAGCTATTGACTAAACCCTTGAGAAAGCCTCTGCTAACAGAACCTCTCAACAGCTTTTGCCTCAAGGCATCATCCTTTCCCTTCAGAAGCCAGCTGAGAGAATTCACCATCATCCGTTCCCAGAGGAGCTATCCATTGACAGAACTCTTCATCATCCCTTGTCTTGTGGACCCTTCCCTACAACAACCGTTTATTCACAGAATTCTACCCTTTGTTCAGGAACTAGCCGCTGACACAGCAATCCCAAATCCCTTCCCTTCAGGACGCAACTAGTGACAGAACCAATGATTTTTTTCTTTTCAGGACCCAGCTACTGTCACAACCCTTTATCAATTTTTCGTGTCAGGAACCAACTACGGATTGTATCCTTCCGTATCTCTTGCTTCAAGGCATCATCCCTTTCCTTCAGACGCCAATTGAGAAAATTCTTCATCCTCCGTTCCCAGAATAGCTATCTATGAACAGAACTCTTCATCATCCCTGGTCTTGTGGGCCCTTCCCTTGAGCAGCAACCTATCCACAGAACTTTTTCCCCTTTATTCAGGAACTAGCTGCTCACACAACAATCGCGAATCTCTTTTCTTCAGGAGGCCGCTGTTGACAAAACCTTCAGGGTCCACCTACATCCACAACCCTTCATCGTTTTTTCCCTTTGGCGCAGGCAACTGCCCGTTGAAGCCTTTATCACTCCTCTTGGGGAGGCCTCTGTTGACAGAACCTTTCAACAGCTTTTGCCTCAATGCGTCATTCTCTTCCTTCAGGGGCCAAGTGAGAGAATTCTGCATCATCCAGTCCCAGAGGAGCTATCTCTTGACAGAATTGTTCATCGTCCCTTGTCTTGTGGACCTTTCCCTTGAACACCTACCGATTGGCAGAATTTTCGCCCCTTTACTCAGGAACTAGCCGCTGACACAACAATCCAAATTTCTTCCCTTCAGGAGGTCGCTAGTCATAGAACCAATGAAATTTTTTCTTGTCGGGACCCAGCTACTGACACAACCCTTTATCAATGTTTCTTGTCAGGCAATAACTACTGACTGTATCCGTCATTATCTTTCAACAATCTTTGCCTCAAGGCATCATCCCTTTCCTTCAGAAGCCAATTGAGAAAATTCTTCATCATCCGTTCCCAGAATAGCTTTCTATTGACAGAACTCTTCATCATCCCGTGTCTTGTGGCCCCTTCCCTTAAGCAGCAACCTATCCACAGAACTTTTTCCCCTTTATTCCGGAACTAGCTGCTCACACAACAATCGCGAATCTGCCACAGCCCTTTATCATCTTGTCTTGTCAAGAACAGCTACTGATTGAATCCTTCATTATTTGTCCCCTTGAGGAAGCCTCTGCTAACAGAACCTCTCAACAGCTTTGGCCTCAAGGCATCATCCTTTCCCTTCAGAAGCCAGCTGAGAGAATTCATCATCATCCGTTCCCAGAGGAGCTATCCATTGACAGAACTCTTCATCATCCCTTGTCTTGTGG
>VSDK01023142.1:248094-301369 GCA_009767595.1 Symbiodinium kawagutii
GAACTAGCTGCTCACACAACAATCGCGAATCTCTTTTCTTCAGGAGGCCGCTGTTGACAAAACCTTCAGGGTCCACCTACATCCACAACCCTTCATCGTTTTTTCCCTTTGGCGCAGGCAACTGCCCGTTGAAGCCTTTATCACTCCTCTTGGGGAGGCCTCTGTTGACAGAACCTTTCAACAGCTTTTGCCTCAATGCGTCATTCTCTTCCTTCAGGGGCCAAGTGAGAGAATTCTGCATCATCCAGTCCCAGAGGAGCTATCTCTTGACAGAATTGTTCATCGTCCCTTGTCTTGTGGACCTTTCCCTTGAACACCTACCGATTGGCAGAATTTTCGCCCCTTTACTCAGGAACTAGCCGCTGACACAACAATCCAAATTTCTTCCCTTCAGGAGGTCGCTAGTCATAGAACCAATGAAATTTTTTCTTGTCGGGACCCAGCTACTGACACAACCCTTTATCAATGTTTTTTGTCAGGCAACAACTACTGACTGTATCCGTCATTATCTTTCAACAATCTTTGCCTCAAGGCATCATCCCTTTCCTTCAGAAGCCAATTGAGAAAATTCTTCATCATCCGTTCCCAGAATAGCTTTCTATTGACAGAACTCTTCATCATCCCGTGTCTTGCGGACCCTTCCCTTAAGCAGCAACCTATCCACAGAACTTTTTCCCCTTTATTCCGGAACTAGCTGCTCACACAACAATCGCGAATTTCTTTTCTTCAGGAAGCCGTTATTGACAAAACCAACCATGACTTTTTCTTTTCAAGGCCCAGCTACATCCACAACCCTTCATCGTTTTTTCCCTTTGGCGCAGTCAACTGCCCGTTGAAGCCTTTATCACTCCTCTTGGGGAGGCCTCTGTTGACAGAACTTTTCAACAGCTTTTGCCTCAATGCATCATTCTCTTCCTTTCAAGGGCCAAGTGAGAGAATTCTTCATCATCCAGTCCCAGCGGAGCTATCTATTGACAAAATTTTTCATGGTCCCTTATCTTCTGGACCCTTCTCTTGAGCAGCTACCTATTGACAGAATTTTCGCCCCTTTACTCAGGAAAAAACATGGAAAGGATTTTAGACTATTGCGCTTAAAATTGGTGACAATACAAAAGAATTTTTGACTATTGCGCTCAAAATTGGTGACGGCACAAGGGATTTTAGCCTATTCCACTCAAATTCCGTGACAGTACCAAGGATTTGCTCCTATTTCGCTTAAAATTGGTGAGTACAAGAGATTTTGGTCTATTTCGCTTAAAATTGGTGACAGCACAAGGGATTTTAACCTCTTTCGCTTAAAATGGGTGACAGTACAAGGTTTTTGTCTTATTTTGCTTAAAATTTGTAACAGTACAAACGATTTTGGCCTATTTCGGTTAAAATTGGTGACAGTACAAGGGATTTTTGGCCTATTTCAACCAAAATCGGTGACAATACAAAGGATTTTGGCCTATTTATTTTCAAATTGTTGACAATAAAAAAGATTTTGGCCTATTCCAACCAAAATTGATGACAATACAAAAGATTTTGGCCTATTCCAACCGAAATTGATGACAGTACAAACGATTTTAGCTTATTTCACTTAAAATTCAAGGGATTTGGTCCTATTTCCGTTAAAATTCTTGACAGTACAAAGGGCTTGGTCATATTTTTTTGAAAATAAGTGACAATACACGAGATCTTGGCTTATTCCAACCAAAATTGATGACAGTACAAACGATTTTGGCCTATTTGTTTTAAAATTGTTGACAGTAAAAGGGATTTTGGCCTATTCCAGCCAAAATTGATGACAGTACAAAGGATTTGCTCTTATTTCGCTTAAAATTGGTGAGTGCAAGGGATTTGATCCTATTCCGGTGAAAATTGGTGACAGTACAAGGGATTTTGGCCTATTCCAACCAAAATTGATGACAGTACAAACGATTTTGGCCTATTTATATTTTAATTGTTGACAGTAAAAGGGATTTTGGCCTATTCCAGCCAAAATTGATGACAGTACAAAGGATTTGCTTTTATTTCGCTTAAAATTAATGAGTGCAAGGGATTTGGTCCTATTTCGGTGAAAATTGGTGACAGTACAAGGGATTTTGGCCTATTCCAACCAAAATTGATGACAGTACAAACGATTTTGGCTTATTTCGCTTAATGCTGACAGTACAAGAGATTTTTGCCGATTCCAACCAAAATTGATGACAGTCCAAGGGATTTTGCCTTCTTTAAAACAAAAACGCTGACAGCACAAGGGATTTAGGTCTAATGAAAGCAAAATGGGTGACAGTCCAAGGGATTTTGCCTTCTTTAAAACAAAAACGCTGACAGTACAAGGGAATTCGTCCTATTTGATTAAAAAACGCTGGCAGTAGAAAGGATTTTGCCCTATTTAAAACCAAATTGGTGACAGTACAAAGGATTTGGTCCTATCTAATTAAAAAACGCTGACAGTACAAGGGATTTCGTCCTGTTTAATTAAAAAACGCTGACAGTACAAAGGATTTTGCCTATTTAAAACCAAATGGGTCACAGTATAACGGATTTGGTCCTATTGCGCTAAATAAATTAAATAAATTAAATAAATTAAATAAATTAAATAAATTAAATAAATTAAATAAATTAAATAAATGAAAAAAATTAAAAAAATTCAATAAATTAGATTAATTAAATAAATTAAATAAATTAAATAAATTAAATAAATTAAATAAATTAAATAAATTAAATAAATTAAATAAATTAAATAAATTAAATAAATTAAATAAATTAAATAAATTAAATAAATTAAATAAATTAAATAAATTAAATAAATTAAATAGATTAAATAAATTAAATAAATTAAATAGATAAAATAAATTCAATAAATTAAATAAATTAAATAGATTAAATAAATTAAATAAATTAAATAAATTAAATAAATTAAATAAATTAAATAAATTAAATAAATTAAATAAATTAAATAAATTAAATAAACTAAATAAATTAAATAAATTAAATAAATTAAATAAATTAAATAAATTAAATAAATTAAATAAATTAAATAAATTAAATAAATTAAGTAAATTAAATAAATTAAATAAATTAAATAAATTAAATAAATTAAATAAATTAAATAAACTAAATAAATTAAATAAATTAAATAAATTAAATAAATTAAATAAATTAAATAAATTAAATAAATTAAATAAATTAAATAAATTAAATAAATTAAGTAAATTAAATAAATTAAATAAATTAAATAAATTAAATGAATTAAATAAATTAAATAAATTAAATAAATTAAATAAATTAAATAAATTAAATAAATTAAATAAATTAAATAAATTAAATAAATTAAATAAATTAAATAAATTAAATAAATTAAATAAATTAAATAAATTGCTTAAAATTGCTGACAGTACAAGGGATTTTGTCCTGTTTCGCTTAAAATTGCCGACAGTACAAGGGTTTTTGCCCTCTTTCGCTTAAAATTGCTGACAGTACAAGGGTTTTTGCCCTCTCTAATTAAAAAACATTGAAAAAACAAGCGTTTTGGCCTTATTTACGTGAAACTTGGTGACAGTACAAGGGATTTTGTCCTATTTCGCTTAAAATTGCTGACAGTACAAGGGATTTTGTCCTGTTTCGCTTAAAATTGCCGACAGTACAAGGGTTTTTGCCCTCTTTCGCTTAAAATTGCTGACAGTACAAGGGTTTTTGCCCTCTCTAATTAAAAAACATTGAAAAAACAAGCGTTTTGGCCTTATTTACGTGAAACTTGGTGACAGTACAAGGGATTTTGTCCTATTTCGCTTAAAATTGTTGACAGTACAAGGGATTTTGTTCTCTTTGGCTTAAAATTGCTGACAGTACAAGAGATTTTGCGCTCTTTCGCTTAAAATTGTTGACAGTACAAGGGATTTTGCCTCCTTTATTTAATTTGTTTAATTTATTTAATTTATTTAATTTATTTAATTTATTTAATTTATTTAATTTATTTAATTTATTTAATTTATTTAATTTATTTAATTTATTTAATTTATTTAATTTATTTAATTTATTTAATTTATTTAATTTATTTAATTTATTTAATTTATTTAATTTATTTAATTTATTTAATTTATTTAATTTATTTAATTTATTTAATTTATTTAATTTATTTAATTTATTTAATTTATTTAATTTATTTAATTTATTTAATTTATTTAATTTATTTAATTTATTTAATTTATTTAATTTATTTAATTTATTTAATTTATTTAATTTATTTAATTTATTTAATTTATTTAATTTATTTAATTTATTTAATTTATTTAATTTATTTAATTTATTTAATTTATTTAATTTATTTAATTTATTTAATTTATTTAATTTATTTAATTTATTTAATTTATTTAATTTATTTAATTTATTTAATTTATTTAATTTATTTAATTTATTTAATTTATTTAATTTATTTAATTTATTTAATTTATTTAATTTATTTAATTTATTTAATTTATTTAATTTATTTAATTTATTTAATTTATTTAATTTATTTAATTTATTTAATTTATTTAATTTATTTAATTTATTTAATTTATTTAATTTATTTAATTTATTTAATTTATTTAATTTATTTAATTTATTTAATTTATTTAATTTATTTAATTTATTTAATTTATTTAATTTATTTAATTTATTTAATTTATTTAATTTATTTAATTTATTTAATTTATTTAATTTATTTAATTTATTTAATTTATTTAATAAAAAAAAAAAAAACTACTTGGCCGTTGTTAAGCGCTGTTGACGATTGTATGACATCAAATGAATTCGGCCCATCTGACATAGTACTGGTTCGTGGTTCGCAGCATTGATATGTACTCACTGTTCACCATCAGTATTACTCATCAATCTCAAACACCATGACTGATTAATCATATCATCATTAAGCATTATTGGCGACCATCATTGAAATCACATAGCTTGAACATCATTCAACATCCATTTCACCAACATTTTAACTATAGGAGTATTGTTAACCATCGGCGATAACCATCAAGAGTATTCATTTCACCAACATTCAACATTCATTTTCACCAACATTCAACTATACGAGTATTTTAGCTTTAACCATTTAGAAGATCCCTTCTTTACCTCGGCACCATCACCATTCCGTTGACCTCGCCACGTCTTCGGGTCCGGTGGCCGCCCCCCGGTGATGCCGTCCTGGAGGTAGCGAACCATGCGAATTCCCAGCCCCAAAGGCTTGCGAGCAGCTGCTCGTACCACTCAAACCTCGGGGACCCAAGGCACAACCAACGGTGAGTCCAACGCTTGGTGCACCGTTCCATTGAGAAGGCGTTACGGATCATCTAATTTACATGTGATGAATAATATGTTTGATATGTTTAATACATATTACCATGTTTGATAAGGATTAATCGTATCAAATGTTTAATGGTAAATGGATTTTACATATGTTTGGTAATGATGAATATTATCAGATGTTTAATTAATGGTTAATGGCTAATGATTGATAGCTTCTCGATGTTGATCTAATGGATATGCTCAAGACAACGTTTGATTCTTTGTTGGGTGTTTCTCAAGATAGGGGTGCCCCCAATTATCATCCACTATGAACTGTTCATAGTAGTGAACGAACCATAACTTGGAGGTCCCTTATGGCTTGAGAAATGAAACCACTATACCAATACGATGACTATATGTTGATCTATGTTGATCTAATGGACACTGATGGAGCAGCCTACACTGGCCAACAAGTGGTTCACTTTCGATCTTCATTTGAGCATCCCCAGGTTTGCCCAAACTAATGGTAGGTCATGGATGGTCATGGTAGGTCCACAGAAATGTACCAGCTCCAAGTTTGGGCGCTGATGATTAGCATTACTTAGCATGAAATCTGGGGGAGTTGTTCATACTGGATCTGCAAATCCTGGAAGGGAAACCGGCCAACTACTCAGTCATGACCAATATGATGTTGGATACCGTGGTCATCCGGCCTCAGTTACGGGGGGTCATTGCGCTGGTTTTGGCCCCAGTTCCACCAAAACTCATGTTTGATGGGGCTACCATGGCCCATGGATCAGCATCGCCTTGAAGATCCAGCTGATCCACCAGCAAGCTGGTGCCCCACCGCCCTCACTAGCCAGTCAGTGCCAGTCAGGCTGCTCCCTGCGATGGGTGCCAATCAAATATCTCAAGGTGCCCAGCTCTTTGCCCATGGCTTTCAATGGGATCCAGGCATGTACCGTGCGGATTCCTGGCGCCGGGCAAGCGCGTCTGTCAAAAGTGGATGACACGGGGAGCCCCGAGTGATGCGCCATGTAACAACGACCGGTCGGCACTATATGTACCATTTACCATTACCAGCCATTACCACTATCATGTGATATATCATGATTACCCTCTTGACTACATCTTATCATTTTTTCCCATCGCCATCCCGGAGGTCCAGCCATCTTATCATTAACTACGATCGCCAGAGTTCCATCGGCTATGGTTCATGCTGCCAAGGTCAGACGTTTTTTCGCATCTTGGGATGCTCCAGCGCTCCTTGGTGTAAAGCGGGGATGCCAACAGCTTCGTCGTCCCGGTGCCAATGTGTCTCAGGATCGCCAGGATCCTCCGAAGTTCCAAGCCGCAGGGGGGGACGGGCGATGGCCCTGAGCCATCCAGTGCCCAATCCTCAATGGCTGGCTGGTGTAGGTGGTGGTACTGCTCGTTCATGGTTTGTATCTACCGCAACTTCGAAATCAACCCTCAGTATAAGATTCAGTGTTTATCCTCTGACTGATCTGACTGGTAGTACCGTAGACCATGATTAACCATCATCATCCATCATCAACCAACCAATTACCTGCTGGTGGGTGGTATCGTCCCCTATGTTGAAGCATCATGAACCTATGTTGTTGTTTCGCCACTGTTGTTACTAATTTTCCCCCAGTATTAACCACAAGTTGAACCGTGATAGACCATTGTTACAGAGTGGTACCCCAGCTATAACTGGGTTTAAAAGTCACCTAAGCATAGTTAGTTCTAGATAGTTGTATCTTCTACAGGTGGTAGTTGCGCTAGTTATAAACCAACTTAGCGGTCCGTAAGGGGTACCACTCTGTGAACAGAGTAAGAAGGCCGATTGGTGGTTGAACCACCCCTATGAAAAATATGCTTGTCAACCACCATTTCTTAATGCTCACAAGTAGGAAAATTTAAAAAAAATCAATCAAACCACCAACCAGTTAGCTGTTTAACCATGAGTTTGTTGCTTGTAATCCCCTATTATGAACCATTATTAACCGTGGTTGAAACTAGTTCAAACCACCCAACAGCTAAGAAACAATATTGCTATTCTGTTTGCTTATTATCACCTACGATGGTTGAACATGAACCATTATGTTGCTTATTAACCATGGTTTTAAAACACTATTTAACCACTCTTGTAGCTTATGATCCCCTATTCTGAACCATTATTAACCATGGTTGCAACTAGTTAAAAGCACCAAGCATTAAGAAACCACCCGCTGTTTCCATGGTGGCACAGGCCGCGTCGTCGTCTTCCCTTGTGGTCGCAGGCCTTTGCAAAGCCTCGATCCATCAGCACACAGAGCTCTGGAGTCCCAGCCAAGCGGGCCGCCTGCCGCTGAGCCAAGGTCGATGAGAGCTGCTGGTTGAGAGTTTTTTAATGGTTCGCTCATGGCTACTAATTGATGGTTAATTGATGGTACTAATGGTTAATCACTGTCATAGCTTGATAGTTTGTTGATTGATGGATTAGTTAATTAGTTCATTAATGAATGATGTTGATGGGTTTGTTGATGTTAATGAGTTTGTTGATGTTAATGAGTTTGTTGATTGATGATTAATTGGTGGCTACTAATGTCTACCAAGGGTGAAAATAAATGAAAATAATGGTAAATAATGTTAAGCCGGGTAGTTCATTGATGGTTGATTGCTGATAGTTCAGGGTTTTGTAGTGGCTGTTACTGCTTATTGATGTTTGGTGCTTGTTGATGGCTAGTTGTTGGTTCATGATGGTCTCTTCACCAGGCACCAGCTGACCGGTGTCCAGCATGACCACCAGCGCAGGACCACAGGAGAGCAGTCGCAGTAAGCGCAGGCCTCTTGCCACAAGGTCCCGGTCTCCTTGCTGATGAAGTCTGCCACTGTGCCTTTGACAGAAAGGTCTCCCCGTGTCTCTCCATCTATTTGGCCAAGTCTCAAACAGGTCATTCGTGGATCATTGTATGGTAAGATTCGTTTGGCAGAGCATTTATTGGAAAAAGTTTCTGATCCAATTATGATCCCGTAAACTTATCCTCTGCCTGTCACAAACCCTGCTTGCAAATACGAACTTTTCTTTGCTCCTGGCCTGGCCCAGGGCCGTGTAGCACCTTTTTTTCTGCAACCAAGTCGCTGTCCAATTCATGCACCAAAAATGTGAACCGCACTTCCTGGCAGCGGTTCAGGATTCACGGGACTGGACAACCGTCAGTCGAAACATGTTGGAGACCCCAAAAAATCGCCAACCCCTGGGCTAATAACGGTGGCCAACCATGGTTAACAACCGTCAATGATAATTAATCATGGATTATTAATTAGAGATCACAACCTGCGACAACTGAATGCAATGGTTTGCGATCAAGCCAGAATTTCAGAGAAGGGGTTCTTTACATAGGTGAGAGTTAATGATTACAAAGATTTACAAAGTATATAATATACATCCAAATTGTCACCAAAAAAGGTGTGAGCATCCGAAAAGGATTGTGTCCATTCCTGCCATGGTCACCAGCGGACGGGACTTTTGATCTACAGCCATTATCAAATTATACATGTCTGGCGGAAAGGCAGTTTCCTGGCACGGGCACGGGCATCAGACCACGGCTTTTTTCCCTCCAGGGCGCGGCTAGCGTTCAATGCTGTGTCCCTAGTCGAGCCTCAGTTTCTCTCAGCTGTGCTGAGCATGGTCCGTTTCAAGCATTGAAGCTGAGCCTATGCTGGTCCTCTCACTCTGGTGAGCCGGTCACATCAAACCTTTTGCTTGCGAAGAAGCCACCTCACCTGAGGAAGGCAATGGTGGGACAGGGTAAAGCTGGGCGGTTAAGCCAACATGGTGGTGGGTTGGCACAACCTGGTTTGACCCAACATGGTTGCAACCCGCTTGAAGTGCTTGGGCATTGGCCGTTCATGGCGCTTCACCACGTTTCTACCCCTTAAGGCACTGCAGCCCCATCTCCACCAGTCACCTGCCGTCTGCGCAAGGTCTTGAGCTTGGCCGGCCAGCTCCTGGGGCCGGAATTGTCATCCGAAAAACACCGCAAAAATCCAACCACTTCGGCCTCTCCTGAAACCTGCTCCCTGGCCCCCCTCCCAACCACCAACCGGCCATGAAATCTACCAATTTGGGGGGGGGGATCTTCGTATCTTCAATAGGCTGCGGTCCTTCGAGGCCTGTTGCGCCTTCTCGGCAGCGTCCATGGCCTTGGCCTGGGCGGCCTGCGGTGAGCTGCGCTGGGACCCCGGGCAGGTGATGACCATGTTGGGAGGTGCAACCCTGGGGAGGTGCAACCCTGGACCCAGGCTGCCTTAGGTAACCTGGTGGGCAAGGGTGTTGACCGTTGCTACTGCATCACTGGCACCAAACTTCCATGTCAAGACAGGGGATGGTGCTTGGAGTTCAGAGTTGGTGGTCGCAGTGAAGCGATGTGGCCACATTGTCATGGTTGACTTTTCATGAACTTTCATAATCTTGGGAAACAATTTGCTTCACTGGATTTTCCTGGCCACTACATTCAACACCCATTCCTTCCGCATTGCCATTGAGGGTCATCGATAGGACCATGGCTATCTCTCATGTTGCCGCTGGACATCCTCGAGAGCACTGCCTCTTGGACAGCATTCAGATGCATTCAGTATGAGATCTCTCGGAATGATACGAGTACCATGATTATGACAGTGATTTCTGTAATGCCATCGGGGCAGCAATTGCTAGTGAAGTTCCTACTCGACTGCCCCGCAAGCGACAGTCATCGGTTGAACAAACAGGTTCCATGATCATCACTAATCTGCCGTGAACCGTCAATTTTGATGACCATTGTTGACAATTGCCAATGATCAATGCATCATCAACAAGAACAGTGATTAAGATAACGAACCCATATCAAGCATAAAGCATCACACCACACACATCAGCAGGCACTGTTTGGTTGAGGAATCTATGGTCATTGATGCTTCGAAAACCCATGGCCCACCTTGAAGGAATCGCTTTCGGTCACTTGCTTGATGATCTCCTGTACTCGTTCCTTAACACGGACGGTCATCATTGTGTGAATGGATTCTCAATGATTGATCATGATCAATCAATGCAGGCTTCTCTATATGATCTGAATAATAATGGAGGCTCTCTAGTCGCATCATGCTATGATCAATTAAGAGGGTCTATGAATAATATGATCGATCATGATCGATCCATCTGATTATAAGTTTTGCCATACTAGATACTAGATACTAGATCGATCTCTAGCACGCTGGTTGGGGGTCCTGCCAATGGATGCCTATGCGTTCTTGTTGCGTACCCCACGACAATCAAGCAACAATTCGCACTCTGCCTGCATAGACGGGTAACCACACCCGCTTTTGGTCATTGGACTTAATCTGGGGATATTTGGAGGAATTTGGATACTCTTGGCTGGTTGGCGGTTTCAACCCCTACGAAAAATATGAGTCAACCAACCATTTGTTAATGATTGCAAGTGGGAAAATGCAAATGCTTAGAACCACCAACCAGTTGGTCATCCCAGCTTGCTCTTGTTCACAGACCTGTGACCTTCGTTATTGTGGTACACCTGCCAATAGATAGCTCATGCAACTTACACCAGTGCCTTCGGCCCAGGCCCCACATGTGCGCGCATACATGTGCCTCGACCCTCAATTGCATAGCACGTTTTTAGACATTAATATGACAGATGAATAACAATAGCCAATACTGTAATCTTAATAATACCCATGAATTTGAGACCTACACGCATTTTCATGGGTAGTTCAGGGTAAAGGTATTTCTGAAAAGCTAAATAAAGAAACTATTCCCATACATCATCATACATCTATCATCTATGTGCTTGTAGATGCCACTGTCACTTGCTGCCAGCCATGTCTCTGAAAGTTTTTCGATCTCATCCGTGGCTGCCACCTCCATCTGGGCCGCTTGCTGGTGTGCTGCCTCGACCATGGCCAGGCCCTTGCCACGGAGCTTGTCGAAGTCCAAGCCCTTCTCAGACATGTGCTGCACAGATGCCTCCAAGCCTCGATGGGAGCTGGATGGAAATCATTTCTATCCTTGTCACATTGCCATGGCATTGGAATTAGTTAGTTTCCAGGCCATGTCGGCTCCAAGGGTTTTCATGGATCCCGCAGCTGTAGATCAGCTGTGGCATGTTTCGGGGATCTCATTTCTACCAACAGCTTTTCTACATCGGTGGACATCCTCTTCACCTCGGTGCCTCCCTACAAACTCGAGATGTTTGTATGCTCAAATTGGAAGGTTGATGTCACTGAGAATTTCCAGCATCCGTCGCGGAATGTCTTTGATACTTGGATGTTTTGGATGGATGTATTATCGAAGGAAGTTTAGAAGTCTAACTTCCGACAATATGGACAACTCAGCTAGGGTAGATCGCCTATGCAGATGTGAGAAAGAAGAGATGTGAGAAAGATGAGAGTGCGAGCGCGCCAAAATGTTAGGAAAGTCGCGAAATGCTGTGTTTTGCAAGGTTTTGTGCATCATGAGGGGCCAGAAGGGTACCTCGCGAAAGCGGCGGGTGCGGACCACTGTGTGCAAAAATCGTTAAAAACCTAGGCGCGAAGCACATTTGGAAGTCAAAATCGTAAAAACATGTTAGCCTCGGAGCACTTTTTGGAAGTTGCAACTTGCAAAATCGTGAAAAAACCTAGGCGCGAAGCACATTTGGAAGTCAAAATTGTAAAAACATGTCAGGTTCGGAGCACTTTTGGAAGTTGCAACTTGCAAAATCGTGAAAAAACCTAGGCGCGAAGCACATTTGGAAGTCAAAATCGTAAAAACATGTCAGCCTCGGAGCACTTTTGGAAGTTGCAACTTGCAAAATCGTGAAAAAACCTAGGCGCGAAGCACATTTGGAAGTCAAAATCGTAAAAACATGTTAGCCTCGGAGCACTTTTAGAGGATTCCACGTTCAAAATCGTTAAAAAACCCAGGCGCCGAGCACATTTGGAAGTCAAAATCGTAAAAACACTACATGTTCGGAGCACTTTTGATGACTCATGATTCTCAAAACTGGCACGCTGCCTGCGCGCGAAGCAAATTTTTAAGATAAAATCTTGTACCAAAATAAAAACTGCAATTTTACTAGCGTTTCGGGCCACTTTTCGGAGATGTCATATGATCATGAAAATTGGCACGCCGCCTGCGCGCGAAGCACATTCTCACGTCCGAAGTCGCAAAAACTCGTGGTTTTTAACAAGTTTTGAAAGTTGCATGTCCGAAAAAGTGCACGCGGCCAGGGCGAGAAGCACATTTTGAAGCAAATGTGTCAAAACACAGCACGTTTTGACACTTTTTGAACACAGGAGACAAAAGTAGGAAAACACTTGCGTTTCGCGTCACTTTTCGTGATTTATGTGGCCAAAATGTGCACAACGCTTGCGCGCCAAGCACATTTGCAGGTCAAAAGTAGCAAAACACTTGATGATCGGAACACCTTTGCAAGGTCCAATTATCAAAAGTGGCCAAACACCTAGATGCAAAACACTTCATGATCGAAGCACATTTGGAAGGTAAATGAATAGATAGACGAAAGATGGCTAGACAAAGAGGTAGCCAGATAGATCGACAAGTCGATAGTCAGATCGATGGGTGGCTAGATGGATAGTCAGATACATAGATGCATCGATGGATGAATAGATGGATAGATAGATGGATAGATAGATAGATAGAATAGCTAGAATAGATATTTAGAACAGACAGACAATTGGATAGCCAGATGGCTAGATGGGTCGATAGATAGACAGATAGATAGACGAAACGATAGTCAGATAGATAAGTAGATAGATAGTCAGGTAGATAGACAGAAAGATAGACAGATGGACACATAGATGATCAGACAAATGATTCGGTAGATAGATAGACAGATAGATAGATAGGCAGATAGATAAATAGATAGATGGACAGGTAGATAGATAGATACATAGACAGAAAGATGACGAGATAGATAGTGAGGTAGATAGAAAGACAAGTACATAGGCAGATAGATAAACGAATAGATCATCAGATAGATAGATAGATAGACAGTCAGACAGACAGAAAGAAAACTGATCCACTGATAGAAAGATAGCTAGACAGATAGGCTGCCAGTCAAGTGGCCAGATCGATGCTCACATTGGTAGGAAGTCAGGCCCAAGTGATGTTCAGTTCTCGGATCCCTCGGACAATCAATCGTCGCAACCACAACTGCACACTCCTATAGTGCTCCTATCTTGGAAACTTCCGCCACCGCCTTGTGCGGCACTACTGGTATGTCTAATGCTAGTTCAATACCATCAACACATATGATTCATATCATTTTTTCTTCATCGCATCAAATGTGCGTTATTCATATCATTTCATTCTGGCGGTTTCTCACAATTCGGGGGCCCCCTATTCATCATCCGGTCCATTACGAATGCTTTCTAGCAGTCAACCAACCACAACTTCGGGGGCCCTCCTATGGCTTGAAAAACGACCATATCGCATCACATCAGCGGTTCGATTCTCAGCGCTGGGCCCCACAGATCCACAGCGGACAAGGCGCTTCCACCCCCCAAGGCATCGATCTCCTTTTGCATCTTCTCAACGCTGCCTGGCTGCTGAGACGATGGCGACTGGATGGCGACTGGATGGCTATGGATGGCTATGGACGGCTGTGGATGCTTCCACGACCCTAGGATTTGGATTTCAAGTCAAGAATTGATGTTGAAAGCCGCGAGGCCGTGAAGGGATGTGACGAGCTCAAAATGTGAAAAGGCCGACCCTTCCTGTTGAAACATGCAGTCAAAGAACCCAAATTTGACCATATTCAACCCACATCTGAACTGAAATATCATTGCATGGTTGGTACCATATTCAACCCACCTCTTAAGCGAACTCAGATCGAAACATGCTAGGATCAACTCCTTTCATGGATCTTTACCTCTCGAAAATCCACCGGAAGCTGAGCCGATCGCAGGTGCCCGCAGGTGCCGCGCCTTCCTTGCGGTTCACCTTCTCCTTCAGTGCGTTCAAACGGGCCTCGGTATCCGCGTAGGTCTGGGCCAACTCGGAGCTCTCGCGCATGGACACCGCGAACTTGGCCGTCAGCACGTCGCTCTCCGCGCGGAAGAGGAAGGCCTGGAGCCGAGGCCGTGGTGAGCACCCTGCAGCCGGGAGATCCACCGCTATGGTTGGTGCGCTTTCTGAAGCCTAACCCTGTTAGGTCGGGGCAGCCAGTGGGCCTGTTTAGCTTCTCACCTGCCTCCACTAGTTGGATGGAGCAGCTGATAATGATGCGCACCTATGATTGGGCTCATGGTGATTTATTGACAGTTGGAACTAGCATCGTTGATTGGTTTGCCACGCTCACAAGGCAACGAAGAATTGGCTTCGGCTTCACTGGCAAAGTGTATGAGAAAGGACCTGCCGAACAGTTCCGAAAGCACTTCATAACTAACTTGCTGACTTTTCAGGGGTCTGCACCTGTGTGCACCGGAGCCATGGACACCCTGCCAACAATGCTAAACATCATGGCGAACCATGGTGAACCATGGTGAACCACAATACACTTACAGTATCTTACAGTAACCATCAACAACTTGTATACATAATCATCCAATCAACCGCATGATTTTCCCGCAGCCTTGACCAGCAATTGGCCGGCGGGAATTCCAAAGTTGGCGCTGTCGAGTAGGCGCGCTTGCACGGAAATCTTGGAAGACACAGCGCTGGAGTTCAGCACAGATTGGAAGACCCACAGGGCAACAGTCACCTTGGAAGCGCATGGGGCGCCACGGCACCGGCGTCACGTGACCACAAGGCATGAGTTTACCTATGGCCTTTGCCTCGGCACAAGTGGCACATGAGTCTCGCACGGATTTCCCTGGGTTTGTTTGTTTGTTTGCTATGCTTGGGTGGAACACTCCTGGTAGCTCCTGCCTTCGCTCCCCTTCACAGGGATTGCACTGGATACCCCTGGCTTCCACCCGGCTCCCAACCAGCTCCCGCCCAACCACCAGCCAAGGGGCCAGATTCATGAAGAAGAACAGCACGGCCACCAGCAATGCCACCTTGGAAGCGCAAACGGTGACCCAGGCTGCACAATAGCTGGGATCCTCCGCAGCCGCAGGATGGAATGCCACATCACCTGGCAGCGAACGCAAGCAATGAGTACTTGTGACGACTAGTGACGACTAATGAGACTAATGACTACCAGTGATGACTAGTTCCTAGTAGTGACTACTAGTGACTACCAATGACTACTAGTGATGACTAGTCACTAGTGCCCTGAAGATGACTTTTCAGTTAAACTAGCGCCTGGAAGCCTTTAAAATGAACATATATGCGATTCTGAATCTAGCAATTTGGTTCAAAGAAGTTCCTAGATGCTCAAAGATGTTCAAGAATGTTGAAATTTCGAGCTGGTGCTAAGGTGACCCACCAAATTTGAAGCTCAAACAGGGGGGCAGAGTTACCTCACATAAAACAGGAACCTACATGCTGACACTGTTAGAGCTCACCGCTTCGACACTTGCCAGCCGTTGTTCACAAGTGCTGCTATCCCTTTGAATTCACATCTTTTGGGGGCGATTGGCTTGGGTCCATAACAATCTCTATATGCGGATTGGCAATGTTGCTGCTCTTGCTTCATGTTGGCCCCTACCTGGCACAAACATGTAGGCAAAGTAGAGGTAAGTGTTGTAGAATGTGCTCAGGAGCCAGATCAGTGTCCCGAAGCCAATGATGTGCGACATGAGTGGCGAGGTGCAGTAGCTCTCGCAAACCACCGCCTGGTTGGTGGTGCTCACCACCCCTATGAAAAATGGTAATCAGCCAACCAACCATTTGTGAACACTCGGGGAGAAAAAAAATGTTACCCACCAAGCAGTTGCCTGTTGAAGTGTGGACGCATGTGCTGCAAAGAGTTCTCGAAGATCAGTGAAGCTCAGGTCGCGAGGATCTTTCTCCAAGTGGGCCAACTTGGACCTCACAGCTTCAGATTTCAGCTGCAAGTCTCGCTGAGCTGAGGTGATTCGCCTCATCATGATCAGCCGACAGCACATCACAAGCAACACCGTGCATGCGGTGATTCGTGCCCAGAGCCGCAGTCCGGGGATGGAAGCACATGGGTGAGCACTGTCTGCGTACTCCGAGAGAGCCGTCATAATGCCAATGGGCAAAAGCACAAGGAAAACTTGAGAAGCGTGGCAGGCATAGTTGATGCTCAGGTTGACGGGCACTAGCAAGCCCGCCAAAAGGACTGAAAGGGAAGGGAAGTTGGCGGAGATGTTTGAATCCCATTCCAAGATGGCAGAGCAGTCATCGGCCTCTAGCGCTTTGCCAACAGAGCTTGCGGCACTGTTCATCTCGTTCATCACCAAAGCTTTCAGCCTCTCCCCGAAGCCTTGTGCCTTTCCCTGCAAGATTTGCACAACATCTCCATCAGCAGCAAGCTTTGATCCAAACTTCTCCTTTGCCTTCTCAATCATATCTTCGGCCTGTGAAGTCAAGGCAGCTTCGCTCAGAGCTGAGGTTTTTTCTCCTTCACCAGCTTCGACATCCTCTGTGCTGGCTGCCTTGCTCTTGTTCATATAGAAATAAGTAGCAGCCCCTGCCCCTGCTATGATGACAACACTGCCCACCACCACTCCAGTCCACCAGGGGTCAGCGAGGGCTGCATGAGCGGCCAGCATCACAGGGTTCTGAGCACCATCAGCACTAAGGATGGACTGTTCCCCAACGGGGTGCAATGCAGTGACATGGACAGCCAATGTGACCAGAGAGATCAGAACCTTCAGGGAAGAGCCACAAGCCCCCTGAATTTCTATTCAGTCCCTTGGTTGACCAATCGTTGGTTGAAGCCACATCAAACACGTGACATGTTAATATGCGCCTACTTATCATTTGAGAATGTGTCATGCTCAACCTAGTCTTTCACCGGTAAAAACATGAAAAAACATGTTGCCCAACCCAGCGCCTTCATCACACAAAAGAGCTCGATTGGGTTTAAGCACAACGACTCAATCGCGTGGCTGCATTCAAGAACGGGAGTCTTGAGCGACAGGCTGCGGCAATCTTCGATATCTTTAAGGGCCCAAAACGATTGAAACCCAGGAGTGTGCTTGTCAAGTCATTCTCCAACCCTTGATATGGCATGGATGGCTTCCGGATGAGCATGGTGTTTCCAAATTCACCTGCCTTACTTGTCTGCTACCGCCAGGGCTAGCCAGCGACAGGAGTGAAAAAATGAAGGAAAGGAAATAGATGGGTGAAGCATTCAAGATTTAGAAGCATTGCTGAGGAGGGAAAAGGTAGAGCAAGCCAGGGAACCCGAATGATAGACATGAAGAAACAAGGCCTATGAATCAGGGCCATGTTCTCTTGCAGTAACCAAACTGCAAACATTTCAAAAGCATAATGGCCAAACACAATGCTGCACACCAGCGAGCGAATTCATTGACTATCTATTTGCTAATACAGAGACTGACTAATCGCTTTGGATAATCAAGTGAAAACAATTGCAAGAACTGCAACATCTGCAACAAGCACAAAAACCGCATCAACCGCAAAGACCACAACCACCACCGCCGCCGCCTCCGCCGCCAACAACACCAACAACAACAGCAACAGCAACAGCATTGGCAACGATTGTTCCCCTGATCCCTGTGAGTTCCTGTCCTTCGGACTCCCCACCTTCTCACCCTCATCCCCAAAGGCTCGACGCCCGTGTTCAGAAAGCAAGTTTTCCAAGGTAGCCTTATCAACTCCCAGGGGCACATGGTGAGCACTGCAGATCCAACCCCTTGGCTTCAACTACAAACATGAGATGATAGGATACCCATCTGTCGCTTCATTCGGCAGCTGGTGTTGTTGTATTGCTTCCGTTGGTCTTGGATGGTCTTGGTGTTGCAGGTGTTGCCCCAGCGGCTTAGACAATTGGACAGCAAACAAAAGATTCGACTTACAACTGTTGCCCCCTCCCCACGGACCATCGGCGATGCTTCTAATGTTGGGGCTGGTGAATTTTTAGCCGCGCCAGCAATGAACTAACATGCCAACAACTTGGGTACCCCCTAAAACTCTTTGCAGTTTCCCTGCTCGCTCTCGGTGGAAGGAGCATCTCATGTCAAATGCCACCATGTGTAGACGAACAAGCTGACTGCAATGCGTGCGAAAGATAAGCCCGAGTTTGGGCCATCCTCCTGCTAAACATATGTTTTGACTTGTCGGACAATTCTTCCACCATATTTCACCATAAACACCCGTGGTTGATAGCCAGGGCCTAGTTGCTGCCACCGATTTTACTTCATCCTTCGCCAGCAGCTGCCGTGACAAGAACCAGCCGCCCTTGCGAAATGCGACTGCGCCATCCTGACACAGTGAGGGGCTGCCGCATGTGCCCCTACGACAAGTGGTGGTTCGAAAATCACCTGATTGGGAGTCACTTGGGCGTGCCATTTATGGAAACAGGGCAAAATCAATCACATCCGCTGTGCGCCCACTGTCGCAAACAAAGTCTAAGTCTAGGAACTTCTCACTCATGTCTCGTTACTCATTAGCAAAAGTTGCGCACTGCTATGCGTGCGCATCTGCGGACCAGTCAACACAGCACTTGCCGCTGGCCACGTTCCGGGTACTCTGGTTTGACTTCCAGGGTAGAATCGTTGGTACATTCGGAATGCAGGCACTGTCACTGGAATGTCTGCTGTTTTGTGGGGGATTCTCATGGGTAAGCAAGAGTCATCGCTCTCCACAAATCCCCAACTACACATCACAAAGTGGGGTCCCCAGTTTGGCGTGCAGGGGAACATGCGTCAGTTCACCAGGGTAAGTGCCAGTTATATCCAGTCATGATATAACAACCTCCTGCTGACAGAATCTGAAGCAACAAGCCTATACAAAAGGAAGGCTTCTATCACCCAATCACCCAACCTGATCCAACATGATCCAACCATATCCAACCCGACCGAACCAACGAACCCACCGAGCAAACAAGCAGTTGAAGGCCACACTTCGCCTGAGCCCTGTTTGAACCTCGACCTACCATCGCAATGTCAAGCTACAGCAGCGGTGGCGCCGTGCCTCCTGGGCTGTCCTATTGCTGGCAGCCACCAGAGGAAGCTTCCACCAAAAGATGCAGAGGGAAAAGCAACACATCCGAAGGCCTGCCACCATGACTCACGTTTAAAATCGCCACTGCCAGCCGCTGTGGTCAGTGACAACAGCTGCGAGCCACCTGCAAGATGGCTGCGAGGTATCAATACTGTACATATTCCGACCATTCCATCAACCATCAGTGACCGTCCATGAACCACCATTGACCATGTATAAAGCATTATTGGCCACAGGCTAAGGCATGATTGATCCACTTAACATCATGGACCGTCATTGCATAAACAGAATTCAACATTCATCCATTGACCATCAAGCATCATTGACCCTTCATGGAACATCATCATCCATTAAATTTTTGTTCATCATCCATTGGCCATCACGAACCATCCTTCAATCCTCGACCATCAGAACCATGAGCCATCATCCTACACTCATCATTTTGAATGCATCATGCTTATCCCCAGATATCGATCATCACCAAGCCACTTGTTACCGTAGATCTCCGGGCAGGTGCATCCCCAAGGTAGGCCAGCCATTAGCAAACATGTAGCAGTCCCATGATGGATCGAGTTCGGAGTCTTTGATTCAAGGCCCCTCGAATGGCTGTGGGTCAAAACCCTGTACCCCTGGTTCCCCTATCATTAACCATTGTTTTCCCTATTCTTGTTGGTTATTATCCACCATTCAACAGGAAGTCGGACTGTTACGTCCAACTGCTCGTCACAGTTCGCCACCTGCATGCCAAGTTTGCGGACAGAAACAGCCTGTCGAAGATAATGAAACACTTTTGACTGCTCATCGCTACCATCATTCACCAACAGAACTCACAAGTAAGTAACGCAAGTGTTTTTGCTAGTGGTCAATCCTTATGACTATAACTACTTAGTGACTACAACCACCGATCAAAATAAATGATCGACTACCATTTATAGCTGCTAATGTTACCTATTAACCACAGGGTGGTTCTTAGTGGTGGGAAATGCCTACTACTGTCATTGCGAATTGTATGGTTACTATAATTTTGGCAAATATTTGCTGCATTAACAAGAGTAACTGGCCTTTCTAAAAATACGGGACCCCCCAAATCATCCAAGATTCATCATTTAGAATAATCATCCAGCCATTTTTGGGCTCCGTCCTGGAGAAACCCCTATGACAAATCCGACGACTGGACTACGGTTTGGTCCCACTCGATGCTCCGACCCGCTGGCCCAAGGCTTTGACACCGGCGGTCCCCCGGTTGTTGTTTGAACCACCCCTGTGAATTAGCCAACCCACAACCAACCAACCATCCAACCAACCAACGCTTGGTTAACATTGGCAATAAAAAAAGTCTAGAACCACCAGCAACCATACAACTCGGACTAAGTCCAACCGCGACACCTCCGGTTGCTGGGCTCCGCACGGGCATGCTTGCACCCAACCTCGAACGCCAGTGGGCTTCGAAGTTGACGAATTTTTGAAGCAAAAGACTGAGCTGACTTGGCTGACTTTCGGTGGTTCATAATGATTTATACTGGCTTATAGGGGTTTATGATAGGGGACAACAACTAGCAGCAATGGCTAAACAGCTACTAGTCATGGTGGTTTCTTAAAAGAGGAAACCCCAAAGCTATGGCTGGTCTACTGCTAGAAAAAATTGATGTTGGATGATTGGGAGGTACCCATAGGTCCCCCTTTGGAGAAACACCACCTTCTACCTGCTGGAAATCAACCAGCAATTAACAGTGCCAGAAATCAACCAACGACTTCCAACAAATAGCTCTTACAGCTGCAAATCGAATCCCTACTGGAAAAATTAGCCGTTGTAACTGGAAACCACCTGCCTGCTGTCACAATCAACTGTTACAACTGGAAACCAACTATGCACTGTCACAATTCGCTGTTCTGACTGGCGATCAACTACACACTGCAACAATTAGCTCATGACTGGAAACCAACCACGACTTTGACAATAAGCTACACTGCATTCAGTGCACCTTTCAGCACATTGAGTAGATAGATGCGATGATATGCGACGCATTCATCTGTATATTGTCTGTGCGAACTACGAGTATGATGCGCTATAGTACCTGCACCACGTGAATGCGTCTCTCTACGCACACATGTGTGTGTGTGTGTCATGTACTTGCGGCGACAAAGTCACGATGGTCCAACGTGCTTCGTGCTGAGCCATGCTCGTTCCATGGATTCCATTTCAGCAACCAAAACGACTAAATGGTAGATCCATGTACGTCCATAGTGATCAGTGATGACCCTCTAAATCACCAGCCATGCTCAGTGGTTTATGAACCCTGATCTTCCATTGGCAGCAGTGATGTCATTACTAAAGCCAATCACAAATTGTGCAAACTCAATATGGTGGTTTCTCAAAATAGGGGGCCCCAAACATAGATGCTTTAGTACTAGGCGGGGTGCATGTTCACAAGTGGACACCAGAGGGGTGCACAACAGGTCATCGTCATTCATCGGTGTTCGCCGTCTTTTGACTCAGAATGCCGCGTCAGTTACCCTCGCCTCCAGCGAGTGAGAAAAGTAGTCATAAGCAATGCCGTTAAAAGCAGCCATCAGCAACAATGAGGTGATTGAGATTGATTAAACAATTGCTAAACACACAATAATGCAAGGCAATGTCATTAAGAAATGCTAGGCCATTGAGATTCAACATGCTGATGGCAAGCTACAGGAATGTGGCTTCCGCCATAGCTGAGCTCGACACTGCTGAGTTCAAACGCAAGCATCGCCAAGCCCCCAATTAAGAAGGCCTGTACCTGTCACAAGGTCCTTCACCAGGCGCATGTTCACTTCCGCATAAATCCAGGATGATCAACCCAAAACTGACGGCTCCCTTCACACCTAAGGACCTATACAACCAAGCCATGCCAAGTTCCTTCCCTGTGTGGCTGCCATTGACACGCAGCTCCTCGAAGGACCTGCTTAATTCAAACAATGATGGACGAAGCAACCTGCTACCGAGGCTCGCCTGTGAGTGAAAATGCCAGTGATATCATTACCGCATATGACATGACGTGCTTAAATGCATGTTAAAAAGCAAATATCTTTTGAACATATGGATCCTTGAGACAGCTTAAGAGAGTGTCATGAGCAAATTTCCCTCAGCATACAAATGTGTTTGTAGATATACGTCTGATTGCGTGTTGTGCGTGTGTGCATAGAAAAACATGAAAAAACTATAAACCCCGCACGACTTGATATATACCTGCTCGTCCTTGCGTGATTGTTTGATATTTGATGTAGGTGTGCACGTTCAGCCTGGCACCTGCTGCCTTTAGCAGCATTTCCTCACAAAAAGCAGGTCGCAGGTTGAGGAACTTTCGCCTTTTTTTTCCGCATTTGAAACACTCGGAATCTCCGCGATGGTCCACGCCTATCTGCTGTACCTTGCGGCGCCAGTTTCGACATCCAGCTGCATGCTGGTGAGGAACCTGCCAGAAGCTGCGAGGTAGGACCATTCGCCGGGAGATCGGACCCAGACCACAGCTCGGTCGCCCTGGTGAGCACCTCATCCCGGTTGCAGCACCATGCAGGGCTCGTGCCCAATGAGGTGAATATCTCAAGGTACACCAACCAACCAACCAACCAACCAACCAACCAACCAACCAACCAATCAATCAATCAATCATCATGTTTTCATGTCTTGATCATATTGTTGGATCTAAGGATGTGACTGTACCAGTGTTTGTCCACTACGGATATTGTTTCAGAAAGGGACGCCCTCAATCCCCACGTTTTTACTCCTTTTTTGCGAAATTCATTGGTATCCATACTCTTTGGCTTTGATATACATTGTTTACAATTCTTTTCATCCGTTGCACTGGAATAAGTGTTGTTTTCGCTTCTCCCCTCCTTGGGCCCAAAAAAAGGATCCCAGGTCAGGCTTCAGATTTAGCAAGAGAGAAACACCGCCATTTGTTTTTTTTCCGAAGTTGTGTCTTTTTATCCCTCCCTCGAGTCCGAGAAGTTACAAATGGCTACAACCCCTGGAGAGCACCTGCAGATTTGAGGACAGGAGCGGTCGAACTTTGGAACTATGGGCAATGGAGCCCAATCCAAAAAGTGAACGAAAAATATATACAAACATTTTTTGGATTACAAATTCTGGCCTTTTTTGGAAATTGACCCTCTACCCTATCCCACCTGCCTCGCCTGCCATGTCAGCTGACAAGGCTGGATATCAATGCTGGGACTTGGCTACATTTTCTGTTGATGGGTCTAGTTCAGTGATCTTTCAGCTAGAGATGATCAATCCCAAATTCACATGTAAAGTAGACCAACCTCAAAAAAAACTGCTTTGTTCGAAGAAACAATCTCAAACAGTTTTGGAACAAAAGAATATGAGGGTGTCATGGAAAAAGAATGCCGTGGGAGGACTATGGGAATGATACGGGTTGACCATTAAGATCCCGTGGCGACGATAAATATATGTATATATATATCTCTCTCTCCATTCTATTGCATACAAAATAATATTGCTTCATGAAGTTTGCAAGCGTAATGAGGCAGCCAAGGACTGGCATGGGAAATGAGAGGAAGTGAAAATATACAGCAAGACCATGTGAAAATCATGGGGAGAGGTTGGCACCAAATGGGATGCCATAGAAAGCTTTCTGAAAGAACTTACAGTAGGGACAGCATGAATGAAGACAAAACCCTACACACCTTACCTTTTCTTTTGGGGTGTAGGCCGTAGAGCTATTCATGGAACAAATGTACACATCCTAGCTGGAAAACATAAGAATACTATGGGAAATGCAGCTAGGCGAAAACTTATAACAGCACCAGAAGAAAGGCATGGGGAGAGGTTGGCACTATTTGTTGAAAAGCAAGGAAATAGTCCATCATACGGGGAAAGCAAACCAACAGTGTGGGATGCCATCGAAGCGAGGGAAAGGAAAGTCTTGTAAACTATAGGAATAGGATTGGCACTACTTGGGGAAACCATATCGGAATAGTCTGGGATGCCATGGAGCCCCTGTGGGAGAACAAAGGAGTAGCACAAATTGAGACAGGAACAAAAATGTGCATGTGAATATCTGTACATCTGCAATGCTTGTGGATTTATTTCATACATATATAACTACGTAATGACTTGTAATATATTCTTATAACATGTCCAAATATAACTACTCATCAGAATCTATAATTTCAATTAAATGAATTGAAACAGGTGAAGAAAACATTGGAAATCACAAAAAAACATTGTAAAACACTGGGACGCACTCGTTACGCATTTGGAAGTGGAACGCTGAGATGAGTCATCGCTCACATCGCCGCGGGATGCCACAGGGCTCACTGGCAGAGTCGAAACTGCTATTGTCAGATTTCAGACTCTACATGGAAGGTGCAACTTCAAACATGCACGAAACAAGCCACTTTGCCGCTAGCACACGGAGGTTTCTGCAATGACTGAGGAATACCAAACTATGTCTCCCTCATGGCTGTTCGAAGCGCCATACCAACCAGTGGTTTGAGAATGCAAGAAAAATGTGAAAGTGAGAGACAGAGCCAGCAAAGAACACATTTAAAATCCTGAGTTTATTCCTGTGTTAAAAAGCCAGCAATTGAGTTACTGTATATGCATGCCTCCAACCAGTCTCAAGTTTCAAAAACGAAGGCAGAATACAGATCATGTAGCCCGTAGACTGCACGTGCATGAAGAAAGCCACGGCGGACTACAGTGGATAGTGGCATGGGCTGTGTGGCAGTCCATGATGTGAGGCGAATCAGGTGATCCAATAGTGGACGTAATGCCCCTACAAATCCAGAGACGCAATCAGCATCCGCGATGTTGTTGCACTCATGGCCTCCTGTGTCAGAAAGCATCACTAAAAAATCGTCGAGGCTAAACGATTTTTTGTTGAGTTTCCAGGTGTTTCAACTAAAAAATAGTCGAGGCCTGGAGTTTCCAGGTGTTTCAAAACCATCCAAAGCTTGACCCTGACATGTCGTGTTGCGCGACTGGCTTTCCTTCGCGTGCTTTCGCAGCAAGAATGACCCCTCAATCCTGGATCCGAGAGTGGCAAGGCCATTAGAAAGCGCAGCAGCTGTCCATACTTCAAATTCAAATCGTCATCGGGTGGAGCGAGTGATCATCACATCTGAGTCTGAGCTATAAAACATACCTAGTCCCAACGGACCCTACCCCGTCCCATCCCATGTGACAAATGGATACAAATCGGACCAACCCCAAGATGCAGTGGGTCCTCAAAAATCTTCAGAATAACTTGTGAGCCTTTTTTGGTTCCTCATGATGCTTCACATCGAGGCTGCGGGCTTACCTGGGCTGTATAAAATCTGCTCATGCAAAGGGTAGCATTGTTCCCAAGTGAACACCGACGGCAACAAAGTGACCTTGGCGCCATCATAAGTTTATCATAGGACAAGAAAATGGTTGAGATCATATCTTTTCTACATGATGGATATCTTGACTTATCTTTGCGAAATAGGCGGCACAATATCTCCAAATAAGCTCGAAATAGCACTACCAACTGGTTACCCTTACGGGAAAAAGAGCTCGAGAGCTGATTTTAAGTGTGCCCAGTGCAACATCTTGCCAGAAGTGCAGGCTTCTATTGCCATCGTCCTTGCGCGAAAAACAAATCGAACTCTTCCATTACCTGACTTATTTCAGTCACTCCGCCCCTGGACGGCTGCTGCAAATTGAAGATTCTGTTTAGACTCACGCACAGCTTGTCGCAGGCAAAATCCCATCGGGTATCCCGGAGTCACCAGCAATTTCCCCGAATCATGGGTCCATTTCTGGCAACTGGGGAATTTGTCATCAGAGTTCGGCAGTTGCTGAACTGGAACTGTCTGGTGCAGTGATGTGATTGAGACATATTGAGACTAGGTGACTAGTCTGACTTCAAGCGTGGTTGAGCAATGCCATCAAGTGAACGAAACCATATTGTGATCACCCCCTGTGCCGGTCGCACTCACTCAACCATTGCCCGTTGACGTGGTCGTGGATTCCTTGGGTTGACACTGCTCAACGCTTGCTGCGCTTGAAGATTCCATGCGGTACAGCGCTGTCAGATTTGTCATACCGATGGTGCGGAACAGCAATGCTCAACTGGCCATGGGTCAATATTAACCAACCAAAAATGGTGGATGATAACAAACCTAGAGGAACTAAAACCTTTGCACACATCTACCGTTCATATATGTGTAAGACATATATAGAATCAACATGACTGTTTGCGCAAACAAAATTTGGATAGGTTGAATATGCAGCTGTACCATTGTATACCTGCGTGCACCTACATATGCGTGCATGCATGTAGAATCATGTAGAACCATATGTAGTTGCACATGTATCCAAATGAAATTCCAAGATATGTAATGAGTGTTGCTCTTAATTGATCCACCCCGAAGTGACCATCTCTGGGATACAAAAAATATTGATCTCCAATTACTTGACCAATTACTTTTTTTGCCAATTACTGCGAAGGATGATCATCTCCATGTTGCTGGCTGCTCCCAGCACCAAGCAACCCCTGCTTTCCTTTCGCAACTGGCGGGGTCGTATAAGCAAAGTGCAATCAAGAAAACAAGTTAAATAGCTGCCGAAATCTTACTAAAACAATATATCTACCACAATTTATATGACACTAACTCTTGCTCACTAACTACTTCTGAAGTTAATTCAATCTTGATCTACCACAGTTGTCAAATCTCAGCGCAACCACTACCCTCAGGTGGCGCTCGGCGATGGTGCGGTGGCGTTCGGCGATGGTGCGTTCGAAGTCTCATCGGCTCGGGGGCGCGGGCCCGGCGGGCGGACCCGGGCACTTGGCACGGCGGCTGTGTGTTGCTGCACCGCTATGGCTTCGAAGTCGAGGAGACGATTCAGTCTCCGCGGAGGCTCCAGGCCAAGGGCTGCAATGGCCTTGCTGACGCTGGTGCTATCGATGGTAGGCCATGCTGCCGTCTCCATGTCTCGCGCCTGGCCCCTGATGCCCCACAAGTCTTGAGCTGAAAAATCTCCAGCACAATCTCAGTGATGACGCTTCTGCAAGTTTTTTTCAGCCGTCTTTTCCGAACATGTTGAATGTTTTGAAGTATCGAGGCCAGAAGATTCATGAAGCATCTGGAATCAAGTATCACCTGCACACCTCTTGACAAGCCTTTTACTTGTGCACTTCTTCACGTTAAAATACTTTAAGCTCTCAACGTAACTGGCAGGGTTCTAGATCCGTTCCCAACTGGTTCCACTCCCACTTCCCACCTGCAGTGGGGTGTCTGAGGCCTCCTTACTAATATAATCCTCCTCACTTCCATCCATGAAAATATCAAAGTACCTTAGAACGGCCAAACCCAGAGGTGCGACCCACATGGATTCCACGCACTTGAGAAATCAAGGAACCGAGAAACCGCAAAGAATATTGCTCGAGTGCCATTTCCTACTGAAATTTGGGTCTGTCCACAAATTGAACTCCCTTCCAAACCGATGAAATGGCAATGGTTTCCCTTAGAATTGTGGTCACTATTGGATGGTTAGTCTCTGCGCCGTCGTCAGAGCAAGCTCTGTCTCAGCCAGGCGAAGGGACGAGGAAAGGAGCATTTCGTAGTTACCACATGTTACCACCATTTATGGACATACCTACGAACCATTTGTGGATGCGACCCGGTCGTTAAAGCGTGCACCAACTCTGCCCAGCTACAGTGAGAGAGCCAAGCCTCGAGTTAGAGCAAGCCCGGTCGGCATCCCATGACTATCATGACCGTTTCGTGATCGAACACGTTGAACCAAAATTTCAAAGAAGAGTGTTGGTACTAGCCCCAACTAGCCTGTAGAGTGTTAGTATCTTTCAGCTTTTTAGATTTGAAATTACTTTACTTCGAGTGATCCCCACCATGTCATCTCAACACCGCTTGTTGACTCCACTTTTGTCTGACATTCTCTCCGACATTTAGGATGACATTCTTTCTGACATTCTCTCCGCCATCTCTTCTGACATTTTTTCTGAGATATCTCCTGACATTTCTTCTGCCATTCTATCCTGACATTTCTTTTGACATTCTCTCTGACATTCTTTCTGGCATATCTTTTGACATTCTTTCTGACATCTCTTCTGACATTCTTTCTGACATATCTTCTTACATTCTCTCTGACATTTCTTCTGACATTCTCTCTGACATTCTTTCTGGCATATCTTCTGACGTTCTTTCTGACATTTCTTCCGTGACATTCTTTCTGACATTCTTTCTGACATTCTTTCTGACATTCTTTCTGGCATATCTTTTGACATTCTTTCTGACATCTCTTCTGGCATATCTTCTGACATTCTTTCTGACATTCTTCCTGACATCTCTTCTGACATTTTTTCTTACATTTCTTTTCACATTCTCTCTGACATTCTTTCTGGCATGTCTTCTGACATTCTCTGTGACATTCTTTCTGACATATCTTCTGACATTCTTTCTGACATCTCTTCTGACATTCTTTCTGGCATATCTTCTGACATTTCTTCTGACATTCTATACTGACATTTCTTTTCACATTCTTTCTGACATTCTTCCTGACATTTCTTCTGACATTTCTTCTGACATTCTATACTGACATTTCTTTTGACATTCTCTCTGACATTCTTTCTGGCATATCCTTTGACATTCTTTCTGGCATTCTTTCTGCCATATCTTCTGACATTCTCTCTGACATTCTTTCTGGCATATCTTTTGACAAATCTTCTGACATTTCTTCTGACATTCTTTACTGACATTTCTTTTGACATTCTCTCTGACATTCTTTCTGGCATATCTTTTGACATTCTTTCTGACATCTCTTCTGACATTCTTTCTGACATCTCTTCTGACATTCTTTCTGGCATTCTATCCTGACATTTCTTTTGACGTTCTCTCTGGCATTCTTTCTGGCATATCTTTTGACATTCTTTGTGAAATATCTTCTGACATTCTTTGTGAAATATCTTCTGACATTCTTTCTGACATATCTCCTGACATTCTCTCTGACATTCTTTCTGACATCTCTTCTGACATTCTTTCTGACAAATCTTCTGACATTCTCTCTGACCTTCTTTCTGGGATATCTTTTGACATTCTCTCTGACATATCTTCTGACATTCTTTCTGACATGTCTTCTGACATATCTTCTGACATTCTCTCTGACATTCTGACATTCCTTCTGACATTCTTCCTGACATTTCTTCTGGCATTCTTTCTGACGTTCTTTCCTCGCGGTTTCCGGCAGCGACCACTGGGCGTGGACGTCGTGCTTGGGGTCCGGCAGCGACCACTCAGCGTGGATGGTCGCGGTTGAGGTCCGGAAGCGACCACTAGGCGGGGATGCTCGTGGTTGAGGTTCGGCAGCGACCACGAGTCGTGGATAGTCGTGGTTGGGGTCCGGCAGCGACCACTAGTCGTGGATGGTCGTAGTTGAGGTCCGGCGAGGAGGACAAGGAGGAGGACGACAAGGAGGAGAAGAAGGAGGAGGAGGAGTCAGCTCTGATAAAATCTAACAACCCTCACCTGACAGGTGGGGAAAAACCTGAATATCAAACTAAGAGTGTTCGTATCTTTTGATTTTCTGGTGGTATTCAACTTCAACTTCAACGAACCATCCACCATCATCCACCCAACCAAGGAACCAACCACCGAGCCAACCAACCAACCAACCAACCAACCAACCAACCAACCAACCAACAGATTCACGCTGGCTTCGAGCCGCTGCCAAGCTGCTTTTGGCCTTGCCTCGTCCAGGAATCAAGCCCCTGGGCCCCAGAAGACCAAGCAGCTTGGTCATGGTGATGCTGTGCAATGGCTGAAACAACTCAATGATAGCTTCCTAATATCTAAATAATAGCTCAATAATAGCTCAATAATAGCTTCATAATAGCTCAATAATAGCTCAATAATAGCTTAATAATGGCTAGTAGTAGTAACCAATGATAATTAGCCATTGATAATGGTACTCAATGGTTACTACAAAAGTGACACGATAATGGCAACCATGACTGTAATATTAGCAGTATGGTACCTGTATGGTAAGAAGCTACCATGATATAATTGATTATAGTTTTGGTATGCAATGGCAGTAATCGCCAAAGAATAGCAAATAAGATTAACCAGCAATAGAATCAATCATACAATTAGCAGTTCGTGATGGCAAAGATAAAAAATATGTGCTATATCCATCGGTACTGGTAATCTTTCTTAAATGCTATATCACATGGCTGCTAACAGCTGATAACACGTAATAGCCAATAATGCCTGATAAACCCTATAGTAATGGTTAATGAAAGCTAATAATTCATATTCCAAGATAACGGCACGTTATTCTCAAAATAACCAGAATACTTTTCATTTCTATTTGACAAGCAGCTACCAATAGTAGCGAAAAATGGTTTACAGTAATTAATTAAACAAAGAATGTTTGCTGAAAAAGGTTTATGCACGACCAGTAGCAATGAAGGATAATGAATAGTGATGTTTGAGAATGCTTCGGAATGGCAATTATCTCTTTACCAGCACGCATTGGCAGGCATCCCGCTACAGTGAGTTTCGCCAAAGTTGACCCTCGAGCCAAACAGCGAGCAACGTTGATTCCTGGCCCTACCACCATGCAGTAGATGCAGAGTGGTAACACCCCCAGTTATATATAAGTTGGGTAAAAAGCCATTCAACTATACTTATATCTTCCGTAAGTATAGTAATTACCCTAGCCTAATCCTTAACTAACTTGGCTAAGTAGGGGGTACCAATCTGTGTGACTTGTTCTCAGATCAGTTCGTATCGTCTGGGCTGCTCTATTCAGCACTCGATTTAACAACTGGACCGATCAAAACCAAGCTATCTGACTCTCGCTCTCTTATGCCATTGATGGGGGAATCCATCTCATTGGTGATTTCAAAGTATTGCTGGTTGCTGTTTCCAAGCCTCGCAATCAAGCAGTTGATGACAGGTGTGAATGAGCATTCACATCGTGCAGCTACATTCATTAGTCTCGAAAACTGAGACGGACTCGCCGAGCGAGTATCCCACTCTGAAAGCGATTGATCTCACCATGTGTCCAATGCCCTCCCGACGTGCAGTGGTGGCCTGCTCGAAGATGGACAACCTAACTTAAACTGGTCCGTGTGACAACAGCAGCAAGATTCAAGTCAAAAATGCCAAAACAAAGTGCCCAGTCTGAAAGAGACAGAACATATCCATACAGCTCCTTTATCTTCCGTATGAATGGCATTAGCCTTTCGGTCTCAAACTAAATAGCTTCCAGATATTCTCTGCCGGCACGCCATGCTAATCAAATTGCGAAAACTGCAATCCCCCTGCCGTCGGTTGATGAAAAGGCCATTGAAATATAGCTACTCTGGTGCAAAAGCACCTAATTGGAAAGGGTCCCACCTATGGAGGCATACACACGTTGCTGGACCTGTCAAAAACTGATGACTTTAAATGAGCACTCGGGCAACTCAGCGCATTTTGAAGCGTTTGGTCATCCACCAACAATCTCCGACAATGGGGACTCACTGCGTTGGTTATTGCGATCCCCAAAAAAATCGTAAAGAACCAATGTAAGTGTTGACGGTAAGAAGTTATGAAATGTCGTGGGATGATCATTGGATAGAACAACAGTTGGATCGATATCGTCTAGCAATGGTAAGTCATCACCACAAATTTGATTCTACAACAGGAGACTGCTTTTGGCTCCTGGTCGACTGCCACAAGACCGCGAATGTCAGCACTGGGAGAATGAAGAGTCGGCCTTGACTAAACGCGCTTTGGATCATTGACTATGCATCATGCATCATTAATCATTCATCCCTGACTAAAATTTGATTGAGAAAAATTAAATATGATCAAACATGGCTAATAGTTGTCAATAATCGCTGATCAGTAACCAAGTAATTGTCAGGAAAAAATCAAGCATAGTCTACCATGCTCAATAGTTGTCAATAACTGCTGATCAGCAACCAAGTGATTATCAAGGACAAAATCAACCATGGATAACCGCATAGTAGACTATAGTCATCACTACTCAGCTGTCAAACTTCATCACCGAGCAGCCAATGAGGCCAATCGATTCGATTCACCACGCCCTCAGCAACCGCGGCGAAAATCCGCAAATTTGGGGCATGGACAGGCCCAACGAGCCCAAGCCGATCCCGAGCCGATCCCTCAATGGCATGTTTGACCGCGCGCTTCTGTGCACGTACAATCAGTTCCATGCATATAACTCATGCCATCGCACGCATGTCATACAAGTTGGAGAGACCACATTGACTATGGGGGTGTAAAAAAGGGCACGCCGCGTTCGGGCTAATTCGTGTGCTTGCGCATCGCTTGACACGTCGCTTGCGCGCTGGCCCCCATCATCCAGGGGGCCTGTTCGCATGGTGAGCCCCTGGTCATCTATGACTTGGGAGGACCTTTGGCAGGATGGTTGACCCACAGCCTGTCGCTACGGTTCCAGTCTGAGACCCCCGCCGCATGGATGCAGTCGTAGTCGGGAAATAAAGGCGGCTGCTCGGGCATCACAGGAATCACTCTCCTGCCAGCCTCGAAGGTCCCACCCCGAGGAAGGGGAAACCCTGCACAATGCAACCAACTGGGAATTTGTTTTGATCGAAATGACTCTCTCTCCATCGCCATCTCCACTGGTGAGACTGACCTGGGATCGAAATGACTACTTTCATCATGTTTCATCATCTTTCATCATCTTTCGTCATCTTTCATCGTCTTTCATCATTTTTTCATCCAAATCTCCAAAATCAACCATCATTCAACCATCATTCAACCATCATTCAACCACTACGATCAGCAGCCAGGACCATGATCAACGACACGCTGTCAACGACCGATTGCGCGCCGTGGTCCCGGCACCAAGGTCGGACGCTACGGCGAGCCATCTCCATATCCACCTGACCCAGGCTGCAGCCCACGTGAACTGCACTGAAGTTCCAGCTCGCAGTGGATTTTTGAGATGGTTAGTAGTGGTTAATGGTGATTAATACTGGTCAATAGTGGTTAGTATGTGGTTAATGATGGTTAGTAGTGGTTAATGATGGTTGATAGTGGTTGATAGTGGTAAATGGTGGCTAGTAGCACTAAATAACGGTCAGAATGATAATAGTAGGAAGACTCCCAATATTCACATAGCTGTGTGAGATACGTACAATATAAATAGATAAACAATTACAAACATCCATGAATGAGTAGCGCGCGGTGCATCCGAACATCGCAATGTCATGCCATGACCACTGGCTGCAGTCAACAACCATGGGGATAGTGAAGGACAAGCATGGCCGGGACTCATCACCACAACATCAACACAAAGCTCTGTTATTGTTTGTCAATCATTAATCATCATTCATTGTCAAGAACAAACATGATCATTATCAATCATAATGCATTGGCAGCAACAAGCGGCTTGGCATCGCTTGACCAAAAAAACAAGATAACAAGAAATCAAACAATTCAAAACACTCAGTGATCCATGATTGTGATTGACGACTGCCTGCAGCATGACCATTTTCCAATCAATGACCAGTTGCCCCTTTCGTCATCAGACCTTGGGTGCCAGTGTCAACGAGTTTTATACCCGCTATCGAAAAGCAATACTGATCAGTCAACCATCACCACTCATCAGAAACCATCCACTCATCAGAAACCATCATTAACCATGATGTGCCTACATTCCAGTTCCTTACTGCGCGTACCAGTCGTCAACCACCCCCATGCCGCTCAGTGGGCCACCTCATGTTGCCTCATGCGCACGACGATGGCCGAAGGAGGCAGCTGAGAAGCCCCAGTGCTTTCTGCCAATAGGACAGGTTGTGCTGGTAGTGAGTGATCTTTCCATCTTCAACATGAATCTAGACCTTGGTTCATCTCGCTTCATCTCGCCTCATCTTGCTTCATCTTGCTTCATCTTGCTTCATCTTGGTTCATCGTGGTTCATCGTGGTTCTTTATTATCAACACTCTTGAAGGTTTGTCTCATCACTCCGTCCTTTGACCCTGCAGTCGCTTTTGCAAAGGCATGCGATGTGCCTTCGATCCCATCTCTGAATGGATTGGTGTTGGGAGATCTTGGGACACATCGGGGGACACATGGGGAAACTGCTGAACAAACATCTGGGGAAACCTTGGGAAACATCTGCGGGTCCCATTGTTGGGAAACTTCTGGGGATACCTGGATGGGAAAGCCCGATGGGACAACGGTGCTCATCATGATGAGTTCTTCATGTCTTGAGCAGCTGATGCGTTGCAGTTTCCCGAGGCGTCAACGCAGGCCCCCAACGCATGGCCCAATGCTGGGCAGGCCCATGTTTCATCTCAAAAGTTGCTGGTGATTGCTTCATGTGTTGTTCAATCCCCAGCAAGTATTGGTTTCCAAATGAGTGGATGGGATTGGAAACCAATAGACTTTCCAATCCTCAGCTGAGTGGATGGGATTGGAATGTAAATTGGTTTCCCGCCTGCCCACCCGGTTTGTTCTGAAGACTCGCGTCTGTTGAAATCTATTGTTGTATCGCTGCCCCCGGCGCGTCCGAGAGCATACTTGATCTCACTCACATGGCTATGGGTCAATATTATATAACCAACCAATCATTGGGATAATAACCAACGATAATAAGGAAAACCATGGGGGAACCAGGGGTAGAGAGTTTTCACCCACTGCCACATTGGTTCAGAAACTCGGGTAATCAACCGGAGTTGTTCTGAGAACGCCCCACTCGTCCTCATTGCAAGGATCATGAACCATGATTAAATTTGTCAAAATTTGTCAATCATGATCGAAAGCTGCCATCCGTTCAGGACCATATGCCATCACCATGATTGGCAAGTGCTCGTTTTTTTTGACACGTGTGCAGTGGCTGCTTTTCACTGGCTCAGCCGTGCCAGAGCACCTGATGCAGCGGTTGGAGATGTCGGGAACAGAAGCCCCCGTTTACGGAAACTGGGACACTACACCATCATCTGCTTCAGCTGAAGGTTTCTGACTATCTCTTGCTGGATACCTCAGAGAGGTTTGATCAGGCATGATCTTTGGCTAATGGATTTTCTCCACTGCCATGAATCATAAATGAAATGAAACTCTGACATCCTCGAAGGGACCCTCAACACCAACCTCCATCAACTTCCAAAGTGCCCTCCTCTGGATCGCGCATGAAACATCTCTTTTTGGGCGCCGGGACTCTCTGCCGAAGGATTTGTACAAGTCGAAATGGGGCCCCGAAGGCATGCTGAGCTAATGAAATCAACTTAGAACTGACATCAGCTTGAGATATTCCACGACTGCAGGATTTTCAATGATTTCCGGTATCTTGATGCTCCTGAGAAGCCCTTGATGCTCCCAAAATGTTCGGGAAGCCCCGGGAAGCCGTGCTGGGAGACGACCGGAGACCACCGGAGACGACCTGGGAAATCGCGGTGGCAGCGACCTGGCAATGGAAAAAGGATGCAGCTCTCAGAATCAGAGGAGCTATCCCTATGCTTCCAGTTGCCAGCAGCAGGAGGTAACCAACTGCAAACAACGACAATGGTAGAAAGCAGTTGGTTGCCTACTATACTGGCAACTGGAAGCATGCACGGTATGATTGGCCAGATCTAGCTGCTGATCTCGCTCGTGATCCAGTTGCTCGCCGGTCGCAGCCACCGCGTCCCTGTGAAACGATTCCTTCGCTGCAGCGTATCTTTGCGCTGAAACCCAGGGCGTTCCTTTAGGAACGATGGGCACTGTCAGGTGTTGTCAGGTGGTGCTGTCAGGTCGTGCTGAGTTGTGGAATGAATTATGCGGCTGAGTGGCTATATAGGTGATCAAGCATAACCATTCAACATGATTTAACATATGGCGAACAGCTGATTTTGCTGATCATCATTGAACCATGGTTCAGAACTATGGTTGATAAACATGGATGACCAGCATGCTGAATCACTGATAAGCCATCAGAGAGGTCCCTATCACCCAGCCCCAATTTTACTGGAGCTGGTGATTCATGATGTTTAGCAATGGTTTTCATGGGATAGAAAAGGAAAATGATCAAGAATTGGTAGGCCAAGGGACAATAGCTGATGATGATCAAGAATTGGTAGGCCATTGTAACCAGCACCAGTAGGGTTCATCCCACTGCATGGTCCTCACCCTTGAACGAACCGCCACCGCGCCGCGCCGCGACGGGACGAGACGTCGACCTACTCCAAGAGTTCGCCATGGCGCGGCTCGATGTGCAGGTTGGGGCCTGCCAATGCCTGGGAGCAACCGGCTGGCACTGGACCACAGCAACCCCCAGGAAGTCATCAGTACTTCCTACACCTGCATCCTTCAACTGGTGAGCCAGTTAGTACGGCAGTTCACGTTTGATGGGGAAGTGCTACAACGTTTAACAAGAACAACTACGACTACGACAACGACAGCTTGGGGTTCAGCCATTTGCCCGTAGAAATGACGTACTGACCACATCCGAGTGTCGTGCCCAAGATTCAGTTGGCTAAAGCCATTCGTCTTGGCAATGGTTCGCTAAAGCCATTAGTCTGTGCTGCTGATGCTCCATGATTTGCAGCTGTTTTGCAGCTGTGCTGTTGCACAGCTGTGGAACATTAGCTCCCAGTCGCGGTCGTGACGACTTGATGGAGGGTCCACTGCCAACCCATGAATGAGCTTGGAAGTCAGGATAAAATCATCTATCAAGCGTAATTACGCTTAAAAGTTCCCAGCAAAAACTGGACTGACCACCACGATTGTCGGCGCGCAGTCAACATCCAGCTTCATCATTCCTACTGGTTTGCAATCATGATCATAGCACGCTATGTGGATTTGCCAATGCCGCAAGTTGGGGCTAGGATGAACCCAGCAGGAGTACCCATTGGCTCTGGAAGCCTTGAATCATCAATCAAAAAAACCCGGGCAACAATGGTCCACAAATGTCCACAACAAATATGATCATTTGATGTTGTTTGATGTACTGGAAGTCGCCCACTGGTGGATGACAATCTGCCGGCCTGCCACCTTGTGAAAAAGAGATGAGAGGTTTGTTTTCTGTCGCTGCTGAGTGGAGCTGCAGCCCTGCGTTCCGAAATTCCACCTGCCCCCCCCCCCCCCGCGCCCTCCTGCCTGCTGCCTCCCGCCATCTTGTCTGCTGCTCTCTTCCTTCTCGTTGACCCTCTTCCTCTGCTCTTGATCTAATCGTCACACAGCAAAGCTTTTATGGGTCCAAGCTTTTATAGGTCCAAGCTTTTGTAGGACAAGGTGCTGTGTCCGTGTGCAAACTTGTTTCTACAAGCGTCCTGTGGTCTCTTTCTTGTAGAACTTGACACTGCAACCCCTTTACCCAACAAGGCCTTACTCGACATCACCACACGCTACCGCGTGCTTTAACACCACAAATTATGTGAATGACATAGCCTTTCGCACAGCAAGTGTTTTCTTGTAACTGCTTCTGCACAGGTTTTGTTTGAGAGGGGATTGCTGTGAGCGGTGAAAAAAATGGTTAACACGCGATTTTGCAGGAAGGCTTGGCAACTAGTCCCAGAGCTCAGACATGATCAGACTAGTTCTGGAGAGTTTGATTGTTTTTGCCTTTTTTGTTTTTGGGGGGTGTTGGGATATTTTGGTTTCAGAATATTCCTGAGTATTCTGGATTAGCTGGATAAATCTGCACTGTCAATGTAATTAGGGCAGATGTAGGCAAAGAACTGATGTAGTGCAATTACGTGGTGTCATGACACGTGTTAGAAAAGACTCTGGTAAGGGCAAGTAGTAGGAAATCATTCTGATGAAACATTTTTTCCCAAAACTGGTAAAGTCTGCCGCTCACAACAGTCCTTTCCGTTTTGCGCGCCAGGCTTTTGAGAAGCTAAGAAGCTTTCTGCTGTACAACAGGCATTCTGCAAAACCCTGCCTTTACACAGCTCAGTTTTTAGATGAACGAAGGCCTCCCCTTCCAGAGATGCCCCAACTTGGTGGTTGACCCACACCACCCGCATCAAGCCCGGGTGCATGACACAAAGCATAGAGCTGCTTGCCGATCCTTAGCGCCAAGGATCCTAGCTATCCCTGTGGCATATGCAGGTATGGCCGTGGGTCAAGACTGTCTTCCACAACCGTACTACCATGGAGAATGACTCTTAATAACTGGTTCGTACTAGTTATAACAGTGACTTGATTAGTGAATTGCTAATTCTCTCTCTTTAGCGCCATTAGTCTAACCATGGTTAACAAAAGTCACTAGTTATTTACAGGTAATAAATCGTTCGTACTAGTCTATACTGCTGTAAAAATGATCATTACTGGTTGCTGGCTTCAACCCCCATGTGACCCACAGCATGTCATATGTAGCCACGCCTCAGCAGCCAGTCCAGAACGGAATGATCTGTGATCTTGGATACAGTACGATAGCATGAGGGGCAGAACAGTGTGTGTATATACCCAGACGGTGAGGAAGTTTCAGAGATAGAAAAAACACCGTATGCTGATGTATACTTGGTGTTGCTATGTATTACTTAGTATGCTTTAATTGAGTGGTTTTTTTTGACTAACTGAAGAAACATATGACTAACTGAATAAACATAAGAAACTGCTGCATCTATGTGGATGGCATCACTGATCCTGGCGAGCATGTCTGAAATTGAATCAGGCAACTTCTGAGTATCTCTGCGAAGCTTGTAAACATCAATGCTTCTGGCAGCACCGTGAAATTGCCGGATTGCTTGTTCCTCGGATCATCGGATAGCAGGCCCGCCTTGGGTCACCCCCGAAGTTGCGAACGGTTCCCTGGAAAGGGTAATGGTGTCAACGGCCTAGCTCTAGCCCCAGTATGTTTGAAGCACCCTTGCCGCTAGAGATTTCACCGATACCTTGGATGACTCAGGACCTGGAAGTGTGCAGAGTTGACATGAGTTGACATGAGTTGACCAACCCCATACCAGGACAATCGTGGACCAAGCACAGGATGGCTGCGTCGGGCATCGAAAGAGTGGGGATCGATTTTCCCATCGTCGTCCACGTCGAACAGCTCGAAGAGCTCATCAGCAGTGTGGTTCCTCCGACGGGAAAGCCGAGAGGGGTCAATGGCAGCAATGGTAGCAGCAGCCACCACCACCACCACCACCACCACCAACAACAACAACAACAACAACAACAACAACAACAACAACAACAACAAACAGCAAACAGCAAACAGCAAACAGCAAACAGCAAACAGCAAACAGCAAACAGCAAACAGCAACAACAGTGGCAAACAGCAACATCAACAACAACCACCACGAGGACGACGACAACGACAACGACACAACGACAACGAAAACGCTCACAACGCACAAATCCGCATTCGGATGCATTCGGTCTATGAACGTGCCTGCATGGATGCACGGATGCATGGATGTCCGTTTTGGTGTGACGTGGCTGGGATATCATAGTTTCACAATGACATCAATGATTGCCGTCCCAGCTTCTTGCTAACAAGCGATCACAGCATTCAAGACTTGGCTCTGAACTGAAGGATGGTTGATTATGATGGTTGATTATGATGATTGATACTGATACTGATACTGGTGTATGAGCAGCATTTTCCCTGCCTATGACAGTGACTAGCAGGAAGCTCTCGTCAACCGTTGCATGATGGGCATATTTTGGTGAACAATGTTCAATAGCATTCGTTCATGATGGGTGAAGCATTATCCCCAAGAATGGGTCAATAGTCCAATTACCCACCCTAAATTTCAACACGTTAAGGTTCTTGATCACAAACGATGACTTTTTGCGCTTTGTCACTTGATCCCTTGCATGTGCAAACAGTCAGACCAAACCGTACTGCCAGCACAAATCTGTCCAATTCACTAATGATGGTTGATGTGGCTAGTAAATGGGCTTGATCCCAAAAGAACGCCAACAAAAACCTATAAAAAAAGTAAAGTCGAAAAAAATGGAGACAATCAATCCTTTCAAAAAATGTGAAGATGGCAGGCACCGCTGCGCGCCAAGATGCTCCACGTTGATGCCCAAGTGACGGAAGCACTCCTGCACCCGTTCATCCTGCCGCGCCACGACGGCAGCAGCGCCCTAGGGAGGGGGGTCTCAAGCCATAGGCCGTGACGGGGACCCCAAAAAATTCTGGTTTACCACCATGAAATGAGCAATAAACTGGATGATTTGGGCCCATATTTTGCGAAACCACTTCAAGTACATATCAAAAAGAATAAGTGGCATCCCCAACAGCAAGGGTAACTCACTGGATCTTCTCGCAGTGGAGCCAAGCTCCAAAACTTCCCTTCCGGAACTTCCCAGAAGGTTCCCGAACCTTGATCTTCCAACTAGACCGGAACCTCCCAGAACCACTGAGCAACGGCCACTCCTGGCAGCTCCAAGTGGCTCCCCCCTTGGGCCAGGGCCCCTGGCTGCCGCAGCTCCCAACCGACGCTGCGCCTGGATCTCCGCTGCAAACTCTTCGTACGACAAGTCGCCTTCACTGCCTCATGATGGATCATGGTTCACCCAACGGTTCATGGTTGATAGCTATGGATAGCTATGGATAGCTATGGTTAATGATTAGTGGTTCATGGTGAGGGTCTATCTTGTGGTTCATGGTTTGTAGCGATGGATAGCTCTCTCTCTCTCTCTCTCCATCGACGTATCCATAGCTATGGCTAACGGTCAATGATGTGATGAACTACTAGTTTATGGTGGATGGCCATCAATGGTTGGTGATTAAACCCATTGATAAACCTATTGATAAACCTATTGATGATGAATAATGATTGAAAATTAAGGATGGAAAAGCAACAATGGTTGATGATGGTTCATGGTGGTCCATATCTAGCATTGAATTGGCTTACACAGTGTATAAATGCTGGATCATGCTGCTCTGCCGAAATAGCTGCGACCCTCCCACTCGCTGGGCATCAACCGAGCTGGGCGTCATCCTCATCTGAGTCCAACCCCAACGGCACCATTGGCCTGTTTCTATTTGACCAGGGCTGCCCGGCTGCAATCACCAACCCCCAGAGCAATCCACGCGCCTGTAAATGTGCAGCTCATCCTCCAACCAACATAGCACTGACCCAACCAACCTACCCACCAACCCACCAACCAAGCAAGCAACCAACCAACCAACCAAGCAAGCAAGCGAGCAAGCAACCTTCTACCCAGGCTATCCAACCACCGCGGCCAAGTCACTGATATCCATCTTTGCAAAGAGATTAACCACCTCTTTGACCCAGCGCTTCCGGCGAAAATACCTGGGCACCAGGGAACACCGAAACATCCAGAGCTGGCGGCTTGAAGCGGCCCCAACATTGGTAGGAAACCATGACAACAGCAGTTGGGAAAACAGCGATACCAACTGTTGGAGTCTAAAAAAAATAGATGCACCATGATGCACCTGGAATCTGATCTTCAGTTGGCATGCTTCACTCTGGGCATTTCCGGCTATTCTAGAGTTCACTGCGCTGATGCTGATCACTCGGCACCCAAAGTTTCAATCGATATGTCTGCTGTTGATTTGTGGAGCACTCTGGGTGCTTTGCGAAGTGCTTGCGGCATTCCCTGAAATTGACTCTTAAGACTTGAACTACCGCAGAATTCAGGGTGGGCCTTGACAATCCACAATCCTGATACATCTTTCAGGATAGCGACTGGTACTGGTTCAGTTCGGGATCAGTTCCTGTACATGTTGAACCCCAGCATAGTGCCACTGGTAGCACACTAAGTTTCCGGGTCAACATGGAGTTCTCGGAGTGTAAATTAGTGCAACCTACACTGAGCCAAATACAACCCACGAAATGAAAGCTGCGAAAAGTAGACATTGTGCTGATAAACCCCCAGCCGTGCCCAACAATGATTCTGTCTTGATATTATACAAGCCGTCTTCAGCGAAGTGCGCTCCCAACTTGCCATACTCATAAAGGATCATAAAGGGAGTCCTTTCAAAACCTTTGCGTGGTCCCGGCCTACTGGTTGGCACACAAGATTTCATATGGGTGATCATGCTCCATCAGAGTTGGCGCGCATCACCTCATCAACGACTAAGAGTTCGCTGCTGGTTTGGATATCCGGCACGTGTTTGTCCAGACTTCTACCCCTATTTTCGTGACCGGTCTTGATTGGTCAATATCCCAAATCAAAAATTGCCCTCTGTGCTGCTATGTGGTTGCCAACCTCCTTCCATTTTGTGTGCATATGTCAATGAATGCATCTATATATATTTTTTGTTCTTCTCATGTGTAAAGCTAAATGAACATGTCCATAAAGAAATGTGTTTGTGTGTGTGTGCGTGCTATGTGTGTGCTGTGTGTGTGTGCTGTGTGTGTGCTGTGTGTGTGTGTGCTGTGTGTGTGCTGTGTGTGTGTGCTGTGTCTGTGCGGGTTCGTATTTGCAGAAGAACGCTGCGTCTTCTGGCAACATATATATATGCCCACACCCTTTATAAGAATGTATCTGCACGTACGTATTTGTATATGTGTGTGTGTGTCTGTCTGTATGGATGTATGCTCTTATCTCTTCATATTCATCCATCTATGTATAAGTGCGTAGATTGTATCATGTGTCTATATACTTGAGGCCAGAGGCAGGTGACACAAGCCAGCATGGCAAGTGCAAGAAACGGACTGGTTGACTACGGTTGTTTGCCGGTAGTTGGCTGGTCCACCCGGCAACTGGTTTCAACCAGCGGTTTCGCCAGCAACTTCACGCTGGTGGATGGATGACTGCCCAGGCACTGCCCTGCACGTTGATGGAGCATCTCTTGCTCACCCAGCGCCTGCAGGGCCGACGAAATCGCCATCTGGCCACTGCCATGGTCAGGAATTTAACATTAATGGTTATAGCGGTTCTAGTTAACAGCAATGGTAAAGTTAACATCATATAATTATGATATAATTAAATAATTAAAGGCGGTTAAAATTAACCTTTATGGTTGTAGTTAACTGTAAGCATTTTTTGTTGCCGGGCCGTCCAACGGTTTGTCTGTGGCAATTGAAAGGACCAAACCGAATTGTTTCATTGATAAATGCTAATGATGTCTGATATTGACTGACCATTGATCAACTTGAACCATTCTGAACCCATATTGATTGACTAGAGGACAGTGTTCACCATTTCTTAACCGTCAAGAATCCCCTACAACGTCTGTTTAGAATCAGTTTTATCCATGATCAACTGTTGCTCATCATCACTGACCCTTTGTTTACAATGAACGTTGCTAGTTCCCCATTGTATTACATTGTGATTCACCGCTGTCCGCACTAGTAGTTGTCTTCGTCAACAACAGGGTGGCTAGCGATGATAGGAGAGTCATTTTGGTTTCGTTGTCAACAAATGCGACTAACGGCTTCGCTTCTACATGAGCTATCGCCAAAATGTAAGCATCGAAAAGTGGAATAGTGATCATGCCTTCGTTTTAAAGGACTTCCTTCGTTTTGCAGGGTTTTAGCCTATATTCCTCTTCAATACATCTACTGAGGCCAGGTTTTTTAGTGGTAGCTCACATGATTAAAGTCAAACCAGTTATCAGCAATGGAGGCTGGGTGCTACTGATACTGCAGGGATCTATGGAGACCCCCGGTTTGAAATCTGTAAAAACAGCACTGTAGTGGTTGCGAACCGTTTTCACTAATTGCGGTTGGCTCTCTGCATTTTTAGATGCTTGCCGTTAAAGATATCAACCATCGCAATTGACCGTTGCAGGGTTCTTACTACCCACGAAATATCTCTGTCCCAGCGGTTCCAGCTCTGAGCATTCTCAGCCATGCTCAGTCCTGAGTACTGGTATCCTATGTAACAAGCCTTTTGGTAACACCAAAAACCTTCGTATAATGTTGTATACGTATTGGCTATCAATGCAACTGTTATGAGCCATTCTTTCCAAATTTGTCATTGATCACTTGTCGCCATGAGTTTGCTCCTCGACCTTTATTGAACATACCATCAATCATCATCTACCATCATTAGGCAGCCTCCAACAGTCCCCATAATGGTCATCCTCCCCTATTGGCGGATCTCCCATGATCTCTCCATGCCCTGTGATAAACTAACATGGCAGTCGAAAATCTACCATACATGGATGATTTCCTAGGTTTTCCTAAGAAAACCCTGGATTTTCCACTGCCACGACCTGCCATGTTAGTTTATGAAATTTACAAAAGGGTATTCTTCACATTTCTTCACCATGATTGTGAGTGCTGTTTTGGACTGCCCGTCCAAATATGCATCCAAATGGTACCAAACATAGGCAGTCCAAAAGCAGTCAATCTTGCAGCAGTCATTAGTCCCCCTGCCATCGGCCAAAAGCTACAAGCAAATGACTGCAGACATGGAACGTTCCCCAAAGCATCAAAAAAAAGTCATCATCTTCTCAAACAAAAATGATCAGCCTAGTGCCATTGCCATCATTGCCTTCAAATAATGAATTGGTGATCACAGTGATTGGTCAGCGTCCCATTGCCCGGCACAAGGTTACCACGCAGGCCGCTGCCCACTCTCCCGTGATCCGATTGGCCTTGGCGTTGTCTACGAAAATGCCTAGCAAGGCAAGCCACAACCGAATTCCATGGGTGACCCGCCAACCGTCACCATCCATCACCTTAAAAGGTGTGCTGCACCGTGAATTGCCTGTCACAACGTTGATGAAGCAAAACACCGTGAAGAACACCTTGGCTGCGTCAAGCCCAATCCGACATCTGTCCGAAGGTGAGCAGAAACGGTGGCAATGCTGATTGCATTTGGTTCTATGTCCAAGTGATGTCTCTGGATGTTTCTCAAACTTGGAGACAGCTGCGGCAAAGTTTGAATGGTTCAGTAGTTCACCCACCCTTCAACGAGACTTTGATGTAAAGGTTTGCTGCACACGGCTCCAACCTAAAGCGCAGAAGCAGCAAAATTCCTCACCACGACTCACTGGGGAATCTAAGCAACCAACATCAACCAACCATAACCAACCATAACCACCCTGCAGGGTTCAGGATGCCCAAGGCACATAGATTCCCATGAAATAATCGATGACTTCACTCATGGTGCTCAATGGAGCCACTGCGTCTCTCCAGTCGACACCTGGACTGGAAACGACGGCCACGAAGGGTGGAGCGACGCTTCGATGCGCCGTAGATCTTGCATAGCAGTTTTCGAATGGAACTTGTACACAGGAGAACACGTATGTTTGAGTCTATATGTGCCTTTCACATGCAGATAGTTGATACATATCAAATCCAAAGCCCGCATGTCCATATCTCCGGTGGTTTCTCAAGCCATAGGGGTGCCCCAAACTTATGGCTGGTTTAATGCTATTAATGGTTGACTGGATGATTGGCCCGGCGGTTCCCCTGTAACTTGGGAAACCATCAAGTAACCATTGCTAACATCTCTGAATAACTTGACTTAACAATTGACCATCAATGAACACCCATACGGTGGTTTCTCAAAATAGGGGCACCCCCAAATCAATCCACATCATCCAACATCAACCATTCATAGTAATGAACCAACCATAACTTGGGGGGGTCCTATCTTGAGAAACCACTATTTCCCATGGGTTCCCTATTTTTAAGAAACCACTTGACTATATGCAATGCATGTGCATCTGTTCCATCTCAACCATGAGCCTGGGCTCACCCGCTAGAATCATGAGCGTACAATCACGGAACATCATGCATTGCTCATGGCCAGCAACCAGCAACCGGCAGCCTCCTGAGATGGCCATAAACAGCGTCAGCATGCTTCCTAAGCCACGATCCGCATGCGCGAACAGTTGGGACATCAGGAAGACGAGCGTGTGGAGTGAGCGCTGCTGATTGACATTTGTTGTAAGTAATCATTTATGTATAGATTTAGGAAGTGATAAATTCAAACAGTTCACAACCAATCAAATCCAGCCAGAGGAGATCATGGAAATGTTTGGCAGTGTGCCAACCTAGCATGCCAAAGATGTGGCAAATTCCTCGCCATTTGAGCCTTGGTGATATCCCATGGCGCGCCGCAAGGATTCACCCTTCAGGGCTGAGCATCTCCCCAAGGTGCCGTAGTAGACCATGATCTCGCCAGAATCGGCCGGGCTGCTGCGCATGTGGTTGTAGGCCAGTTGCATAAAGGTCACACCGAAGATAAACATCACGATTCCCAGCAGCAGCATCGCCCAAAACAGTGTCTTGGCTGACCTGAGGAACGATCCATCTGCGGTTGGTGAAGGTGAAACCGCTGGAGTCTTCAGTCATTCCATCTCCGCTGGAATCGGATTGGCTCAAGGAACCTCTTCTGAAGGGCGCCCGCATCGTTTTCAGTACCACCACAGTCATCATCACTACAACATATTACAACATACTATAAAGCACTGCCACCATTCCCACAGCAACAAGCCAACAACAACTGGGTGAACCACCCGGAAATTCGCTCAGTCCCCAACCCTGCGATGCCATTGACCATGATGCGTAGGTCGCTACAGAAGCGGACCACACGCATGAGTCGCAGCACCCGAACCAACCGCACCATGCGCAGCAATCGGAACTGCGAAAGCTCAATAGCAAAGCCTCCACAGGGAGCTTCAGCTACCAGGGAACCGTGGTGCGGCGACATTGTGGGAAATATGTTGGGGTACATGCTGGTACCATTGACCTACGAACAGTGGATAGCGAAAGTAACAAGGATGTGTATATATATATATATATATATCTGAGCAAGCGGGCCAACGAACTTGATATAGCAGGAAAACAAAATACAGCATTTACAGGCTAGAAATGGGCGTTGGCATACAATGCCCTTAACTACTGCCAAGGGACTGTGAGAACTTCAAATCAGCAACCGTTTGAATTTTCTTATATTTTCTTGTTGTACTCCAGGTGCTTCTCAATGAAAGATATTATTCATCAATGCTGAGCAAGCTGCATTCCATTTCCATCATGTTCTCACGTGCTGTTCCTCAACTGTGCAACGATAGCTTACCCTAGCCATTCATTAACCACTCCACATCACCAGAGTTCACCGACCATCAACCCATCACTAAGGATTAAGAACCATCCTTCTGCATGAGCTTTGTCTGACGTGTGCAAAAGAAGCCCCTTGAAAACAGGCGGCAAGTTACCTGGAATGGTTTGAGTTGCCAGTCGAATTCTCTTGTTGTTGTACTCCAGGCGCTTGTCAATGAAAGATAGCAACCCAAAGTTCTAAGTTCTGTTGATCAATCCGAAGCAAATCGGTATTCCATTTCCATCATGTTCTGAATGTTCTGACATGCCATCCCTTAACCACAGATCACCACAGTGAACCTGTAATCCAATCATATCTACCTGGCAGGTCTGGAATGCTCTGTCGAGGTATTTGTGATAGGTCTAACTTGTTTAGTTTTCTGCTCTCCCAACATCAACCGCAAGAAAGGTCGATTTAGTTTGTGGCAAAAGTCTATCTTGTTACACGGACCCATTCTAGATCTTGGAAAAACGGAATGTAAAAGCCCCCAGTCTAGACCTTAAGTAGCTAGGGGTGTGGCATGCATAACGCCAACAAAACAAAGGGTTCTGGGATCTTTTGGGTTAAGCACTTCAAGCTGTCTATTGCTACCAGTCAGCTGACCAAAAACCATATTTATACAAATGTGCTGGTGGCATGGGGGGCCAACCAATTTGGGGTACCTGGTGTGACTTAAGCGTAGCCAATGAATAACTGGCAGCGCAAGGCTCTCTTTTGCCAAGCTGGTTTCGCTGCATCGCTTCATCTCCCTAGTGGCTCCATCCATGGAACGATCAACTGCTCTTGTTGGCGATGAAGGCAACCACTGGGGACTGACTTGGTACCACTTTGCACTTGTCCTCGGCTGCTGCGCCAGAAGCAAAAGGGAAGGTCAACCAATGGCTGAGATCCCTCGAAAAGATTCAGGGGTTCCCCAAGCGTGACAACGACAACCACGGTCCACCACAACTCCCAACACAAACGTTACCCCTCACATCATCACATCCCCTAACCACGAACAAAACACTAATTGCTTCTTGCAAGGCCAAGCAGCAAACAATTGCCTCAAATTGGCTTTGAGACTTTCCAGTGCTTGCGGCTTCTCCTCCCAGAGAGGTAGCGCGGCTTCCTCCAGATACTGTGCTCGGCTGAGCCGCAGAAACTCGAACAGACTGGGCATGGGCAAATCGATCTGATGCACCAGGTACGTCAGCAACAAATGCAGAGGAATCACATTGGTCAGCTCCTCGTAGTCCATTGCAGAACCTCAGGGGACGAAAAACCAACCCATTACCCAGCACCGGAAACCAGGATCCAACGACCTGAGGTTACCACAGCACCACCAAATCAAAAAAATGCTGCCTTTGTTTCAGTACCAGTACGTGCCAAAGGTCGGTGGAACAAGAGAACGGCAACACGAGGGTAGTAACCAACGGTGGTAATGATGAGAAAATGTGGGCACAGGTCAGCATGAACATCCCAACAAACACACTGTGGCTTGCATGCTGAACATGGTTCTGACCTACAGCGATCCCACAGGTGCCGATCCCACGTGCCTGCAGGTGCAGCCAAGAGCTTTTTGAACTCATTCATGACCGATGCTTCGTACCTAATACGCGACTGAAAGTCGGGTTCCAGCGCCGATAGCATGTTTTCCAGCAGTTCCATGTCCTTGATCAAGGTGCTACGCTCTTGAGAGCCACATGGCTTGGTTGTTGAAGCGGCGGAGAGGAAACATCTGGCTGCAAAGGCACAGAAGTCTTTGATGTGACTTTGTAGCTGCCCAGCTCCAAAGAGAGAGAAATAGTAGCGGTTGAGATGAGCTGAGGCTTGACTGACAGCAATGAGGTCGTCGGAAGTGCCCAGCAATGCAGTGATCAGTGACTTCTGAAGGCTGTCAAAAATGGGCGTCACCACTGCGGCTTGTGTCTGCTTCAAGGTGTTCGAAACCTGTTCAGTCACCACGGCTTGCTGAAAGCGCTGTGGCAACAACTCCTTGAGTGCCGAAAGTGTGTGATGCGCTATGCCAAAGAGCCGCGCGTTGCGAGCATGTCCCGGGGCCGGCATCGGCATCGGAGAGGTGAGCTGCAAGTGGCCCTGCACTTCTCGAAGGCATTGGATCTCGTTGGAAGCATCCACGACCTGTTCCAAACGAGTCGCAAAAAAGAGCAGAGAGCTACGCACGCTGCGAACAATTTCCTTCAGGAGCAGTTCGGGACAACTCTCCACCCGTTCCAACTCTGTCACTAACAGTTGGACATAGCGCCGCAGGTCGTGCATGGTAGGGAGCTCATCTGTAGCAGCAGCTTCCCCACTCAAACGCTCACCGGAAGCGCTGAGGGATGAAAGGAGCTTGTCAGGCAGCATGATTTCCACTGGCTCTGTGATTCTCTTGATTGCTTCTCCTGGCGCACCATGGCGCACCAGTTGGGTGGGCAACCATGGGGCATGGGCAAGCATAGACAAGCATGGGTAGCCAAGCACTGCCCCCGAGTCTGGCACACGGAAATCGATAGAAATAGTGCCTAAGAAGTTGGCATGGTATTGCTGTTGGCACATGCCGATCAACGCTGCCATCAACCCCCTAGAATTCAAGCAAAGAAAGAACCTGAAGCATATTGAAGCACAATAAATCACAGTGAATGGTGGTTGTGGCAAAGGTTGTGGCAAAGGCTGTGGCAACGATAACAACAACAGCTATGGTGGTCATATCATGACCTCTGAGTATTCTCCGATGGGTCCCTAGCCGTACTGCCTGGTCAGTTGAGCAAGTCCATGCCCCTCCGTGGAACAGGTTGTACGACGAAGGTGCGCAATGGCCCTGATATGCATCAGGTATGGTGTCACCAATCATGCTTCACCTACTGAGCTGCGCCATAGCATCTCCTATCATGTCAGAATCATGTCATGGCATCGTGTCTATGCCAGAGCTGTCCCAGCTATACCCCAGTGGCAAGCAAAAATGATGGGCTTGAGTGGGTGAAGCATGGTGAGCCGGGAGTTCTTGCGAATTGGTCTATGACGACCAGCTGATTTTCGTGTGCACCATTCCCGGGCCATCCAAGGAGGCTACTCTTCTTGGATACAGTGAGGGCTGGTTAACGGCGATGATAACACTCACATGCTGAATGACCGTTTTAGGGAAGCCCTCAACCTAGCTGGAATTAGTGGCAACTCCACTTTCAACCATCAGTTCACCATCACCCAGCCATCACTTCACCATCACCCAGCCATCAGTTGACCGTAGCACCATCAGTTCACCATCATTGACCCAGCCATTTCAACCATCAGTTCACCATCATGAGCAACCCACCCTTCACCTGCCATAGCACACCATGTGCCATTCAAACATTGCTCCTAGATACTCGTTGCGCAAGTCGGCCACGGACTGGAACAGCTGCTCTCGCTCCACAGGTTTCATCACCTTGCTGCGGCTCAGTCGTTCCACGGCGGCCACCAAGCTCTGCAGCACCTTGGGGCAATCAGCCACCGCCTTGGCGCGGAAGGACCGGTCCTGACAGACCTTGGCGAACTTGGCCTTGAAGACCCCCACGGCCTCAGACCAGAAATAGCTGGTGAGACTGTTGACGCTGGAAGCCTCCAAAACCGACTGAAAACTCTTGTGGCTCACGGGATCTGATTTGCTTTGAACGATCTCGTCCAGCGCATGGACCCGTTGGGTCTGTCCAATCAGGACCTGCAGATTCACCTCGAGGGCCTGGTGAAAGCCTGCGCCCGCAGGTAGGGGAGCCTGACGGATTTCTTCCAGGAGTTCCGTGAGGAGTTTCTTCAGCTGCGGCCATAGGCACTGCAAATTGAAGAAGACCTAACCACAAACATGACAGGTTCTCAAGCCAGTGACTGGGGAACATGAATGGTTTAGTACTGTAAATGGTCAATCGTGGATGATTTTGGGGGTATCCCAATTCTGAGAAACAGCCACATGAACTACCATTGGACAAAAATGAACTTGCAACACGACTTCGCGCAACACCCACAAAAACGCGTTCAAACTAGCATTCAAGCACATCATAGCACTTTGGCCTCGGAAAAATTATGCAACAATCAGTACTGAATACTGACCAGGATGGTAGGGATGATGCTTCGTTTCAGGAGTTCGCCTCTTAACCTGTGGGCTAAAACTATGGCTAGATATGGCTAGTATAAGGAACCATGACGTAAACTATGTTGGGCACCGTGGAAACCTGTTTGCGTAGTGTTGCTTAGTTGAACCAGGGAGTGCTTTCAAATATTTTCAATATTCCCGTGTATTGTTGTCCTATGTTCATTGTAGTAAATAGAGATTTGTAATGGAACACCAATGTCTGCAGGGAAAAAATGAAAAAATAAGACATCCCGTGTCCAAATCAAACCTTCCCCAGTCCGCATGTGAAGTGACCTGCAGGGCCACGCTCAAGCCAATGTGATTGCCTTGTCTCACCCCAGTTCTCAAGTCCTCTTCTGATTGTTTTCGCACTTTTGCACTGACATCACGGATCCACAGTACCTCTGCTCTCAGGATATCCACCTGAAGTTGGGCCAAATCTCAGCCCTGGCGAAGCTTGGGATTCAGGAAAGCCAACTCTAGGACTACGAACCAACCGCATGCAACAGCCGCTTTGGACAGGAGCTCGTGTCCCGGTGGGCTTCACAGGAACAAAGACCGCTGTGGGGCATCGCGGCTGTGCAAATCAAAACGTTGGATGTCTCAAATTGCAACAAAAATCTGCATCGGTAGATCAACATTTCCCCGAAAGCAGGAGATATCAGAGAATAAATTGATGGGGTCAACCCCAATATGCCCGAGTAAGCTCTGGCGCAGTCCAGGTTCCAAAGGTTCAGGAAGGTTCGGTGCCAGTGCAGTTGACAGTTCTAGAATTTCCGGAGTAGTTCCCATGAAGTTCCAGACCCATTGTCAGGCCAAGGTTTCGGAAGGTTCCAGGAGGCTTCAGTGCGGTTGGCAGATCAGGGTTCCGGTTGCGGAAGTTGCGCAGCAGTTCCCAGGTCAGAGGTGATCCAAGTGCAGGTTTGAGCTTAGCTCCCCGGCTCGGTCGAAAAAAAGATCCGTTCAGGTAGATCGCTCTTACTGTTGGGGATGCTACCCAGGCGTTTGGGAAAAAATGTATTTGATGGTTGTTATTACATTGATACTAGTTACTATTTGATGTTATTTGATCTTCTTGGCTACTAGATCCAGATCTTGTTGGTGGTTGGCTCACGGTACCTCATGGTTCAACTGACCCTGGTTGACACGTCGTGGCCTTGTCCAAGCCAGTCTCTTGCAGAAGTAGTTCGAGCTCATGCAGTGTGTGAGCAGCTTTGGAAAAGTCCTTGCCGGGAGCATCCATCTGACTTCGAAGCTTCCGAGCGTCCCACAGAAAGCGAACCACTCGTCGAATTAGCACGTTCACAGCTTGCATCCTTTCCAGAAGTTCAACCTTCCACTTGATGTCTTGAAAAGGTAACAGTACATCATCTCGGACTCTTGACACTGATGCCTTAAGAGCTCCAACAATGTGGTGAGCTTCTCCCAGTTGTCCATCCAAATCATTGATGCTGCTGGCACACAACAGCAACTCTTCATGGCAGTTGGCAATCTCCCGCCGCAGGTCATCTTCTAAGGTGGCCGCTGCATCTTGCAGCTGTTGGGACAGTCGCGAGGTGTCTGCACCATGGGTGCCGGCATCCCGCACGAAGGCCGCCACATTGAAATCGGGTTTGCGGAAATTGTCCAAGAGACCACGGGCCATGGCCGCGCCGGCCCGGCTGAGCCCTATGTGGCTGAGCAAAACCCTGACATATCAACAGCCTGGTGACCTGGTGGGCACCAGGACTCCAACAAACAAGAACCAGTCCGTTGTTCTCAATACCGAAAAATAGCAGCAGCTACAGCAACCACCACACATCATCATCATCATCATCATCATCATCATCATCATCATCGTCATCATCATCATCATCATCATCATCATCATCATCATCATCATCATCATCATCATCATCATCATCGTCATCGTCATC
>VSDK01023142.1:304434-323012 GCA_009767595.1 Symbiodinium kawagutii
TGACCTCCCCCCGGTGTAGCCAGTGGCCGGCTCGCTGCCGCGGGGAGGTCGTCCCTTGGCTACCTCTGCTTGGGTGACCGGGCGCGAGCTGAGCACAGTAATGGGCTGAGTGCTGGTCGGAGCTTGAGCTGAGATCTCCCAGCAGAAGAATGTTTGCAAAAGGATGAAGGATGACGTTGGGCAGGAAAATGGCAGAAAGACTGTTTTTGGGGGTTGAGCCATCAGTTGTGGCGGGGGGGGGTTTTCCACCCGATCAAAACCTGCTAGTGCTTACAATTTTGCAAAGCAGCCGTGGGGTCCAACATACGAAAACCATCAAGCCCCAAAATGGGCGCATTCCTAAAGTGTTTCAGTTTGGTGGCGCTCTTACCTGGATTTTGACCTGCACTTACTCACGTGTTGAAGGGTTTTGCTTGCAGGAGCTGGCAGCCTGCTTAAGATGCTTCAGATCTTTCTTGAGCTTCAACTCGCAAGCACCGAGACCCTCCATTTGCTCAGCATTCGGCCTAAATAGACATGTTTTAGCACGGCTTGCGGCACTTGAATGCAAGGGCTGTCGCTAAAGCTCCAGCACCGAAGCGAATTCAACATGGGTTTTTCAATAGCTATGGTGGTACCTACAAACCACCAAGTTCATAACATTACAAAAAGGGAAACCACCAGAAACTTGGGGGCGCACCAGTTTTGGACCCCACATGAATTCATCATTGGACACAGCAACTTGTTACAACAACTCACCATGTCGCCATTGTGGTTGCCAGCTCCTCCCCATCTCTGTCCGCTGCTGAGCCGAGGTTCTTCGACAGGGTCCAACCTGGGAAGGATCCAAGTTGTAGGAGGAACGAGCTTCTTCCGCCAGTGGAATGGGTGCATTGGCTCCTTGGCAAAGTCACGGTACGGCAGCTGCAGGCAAGTTTTCATGGAACGAATGCAGCCAGGGTGTGCAGCTGGATGTGGTGATACATGAGGATACGCCCATGGCCCATGGAAAAGCTGCTGAAAACTCAAGTTGCTTCTTCTGCAGCTGCCACAAGGCAGGCCGAATTATTCCAAGGCCACTGTTAAGTCAATCGTTGTAGCGAGAACCCTCTCAACTGCCTTTCAAGAGCAAACTATCCAAGAAATTGATTGCCAATCGGCGACTGCAACAAGCCCATACAAGCCCTTCATCAAACTCGTATTCCAGCCACATCTCAAGGCTTTGAATAGCTGAACCATCCTGAACCAATGACAAGCATGCGGTTGCCGCGCCACATGCGAAAAATCAATCGAGATCAATCGAGGAGTATGGTGCTTCGTTGGCACCCGAGTTGCAAGGTGAGAAAGCAAATTGTTCAATCGCAAGCTCAGCAAAAAACACGCATGACATACCACAAGAAAAAATAATAATGGTGGCTTGTCAATCATTGTTTTATTGCAACACAGTCACGCTTTCAACCAATCGTGAAGGATCCGTGCATCTTTGCTTGAACCATAACCATTATGGATCAGAACTGATTACTATAAAGACACGTGAAACACAATGATCCTCAGTATGATCATTCTGCTCACCACTAGTTCATCAATGATTGTTTTGATGATATATATATATATATATAGATAGATAGATATAAGCTTATATTGGATCATGAATATTCATGAATCACAAGTGATTGTTACGATTCAGATCGACACTCTGCAAAACTTACCCTGCAGCTGCAGGTGATGCCAGAAACGAAAAGGACCCGGCATCTCATCTCATGATACTGTTTGGCTACCCGTCGTATTCCCAGAATGCGAATGGATTCTCAGAGAGCATGCCAGAAAGCAATTGCACAGTTCGATTCCTCCATGATGCTCTCCGCTGTTTCATTCATTCTCCAACCATTGGCACTGGCAGTTTCCACTCCTAACATCCGGTCATCTCCAGTCGCAGCATCACCACCAAGGCACCGGAATTTCGTGGCCTGCGTAGCCTCAGAAGAATGGGCTCGCGCTGACAGTTTCTGACGACCCAGCTTGCGCTGACCCAGGTTGGATCGTGCTACTTGGATGTGCAGCTGGGGCAGGTTACAACACGTAGAACCATGGTAAGTAACCGGCTACCAAGTGGGGATGCACATCCAAGTCAAGTAGTGATGATCATGGTGAACAGTTAGCGACACGGTGGTACTGGTCATTAGTCAGCCTTGGTGGTGGATGATGTGTGATACAGTGAAAATAGTTCTAGTCTGATACTTTCTTGCAGAAATTAGGAGATGAATTCCCTGGAAAATTTGAACCAAGCCGTTCCGGAGCCCCAAGATCCCAACCCTTACAAGGTCGTAGTGCCAAGTTGAGATCAACCGGTGGGCTTGAGATTCCCCTCCGGGGCTTTACCTAAGAGATGCTGTTGCAAGGCTGCCGGTCGCTTTAACATCACACAACTTATGCGAAAAACTATCCCATCTTCACAACTGCTTCTTGGTGCCAAGCTATGTCCACGATCCTTAAATGGTAGCTATTCCCACCCAAACACGGCAGCCGAGCCCTTCCTCGCTGCCGGAGCTCCCAATGCTAGCGGTGTCAATCGGTTTAAAGGTCGTCCATTTTGCCATGCCCTCGTGCAGCACATGTGGCAGGACAGCCGTCGGCTCCTGCGCAAGTCCCGCAATTGTGGTACGCCGTTACGGCAAATTGGCCGCTGCCAAAGACTCAACTGCACCCCACTCTTCATGCAGTGATATGTCAACATACATCCTATATCTGCGACTTTCACAGCCTTGTGATGGCACTGGTTCATCATCTTCCTGTGCGGGAAAAAATTACCTGGCCTGGCTCGAAAGCTCAGCATCGGCATCCGCATCGGTCTGGATTCCTTGCTCCACTTGCTCCACTTGCGCCACTTGCTCCACTTGCTCCAGCCTGGATTCAGTGGCTGTCCATCTACGCCAATACCAACCCTCCAATGGCAAAATGCACATCCCCCACGTTGTCAAGCATTGGGATGTTCACCAGTAGCGTACATTTCAGAAGGTTTGCTCTCAATTCTCAATTCCACATGTGTAAGGTTTGCTTTCAATTCTCAAAGCCACACATGTATAGATCTATAGAGAGATATAGAGTGAGCTGTGTTTGCTCAGCGTATCGCAGAAGCTTGAGATGACAGACTCTGAAGTACGCAAGCAGTGGCCCAGGAGCAACTTATCCCCAAAAACAAAAGAAGCACCAGCAAAAACACTACCTCCAAAACTGAAACGTCACATGAATCATTCCCAACATCACACACACACCGCGCTTAGCCGCAGAATCGAGCCCTACCGTCACCCTTTTGCCTGGTGGATGACCCAGAAATGCAGAAACACGTCGCCCAGTTCAAAACATTTGGGCCTCCCAAGTACCCCCCAAACCCCCTGCAAGTTGCTGTGCTCCCTAGAAAAACTTCAGCCCAGCCTCTGGCTGGCTTTCGTAATATCTACCTATGTCATACACGAAAATGAATGAATAAATAAATATATAGACAAACTAATCAATGATTCAATAAATGCATTAACAATAATATATATATGAATATATCAAGACATTTACATTTATACAGATATAGCGTGTAGCTAGCCGTTTGGTTTTCATCCCGGTTGCCATCCACCGCTGAAGCTACGCTTTTTTTAGGCCAAGCGACACCTTGTTGGGCTGTGGAACTGGCGACCTCAGTGGCAAGCCGCCATTTGATCCATATGCATATGTGGGCGTTTCTCAAGTCATAGGCGTACCCATCATCCTCATTAGCCCTTTGTAGCAATAAACCAACCATTTTGGGTGCACCCCTATTTTGAGAACCCCCCATATATATATATATATATATCTCTCTCTCTCTCTATGTGTAATATGTATATATATATATATATCTGTGTGCGTGTGCGTTGTGTGAGTCTACGCATGTATGTAGGTATGTAGGCATCTGGATTTGCATGTATGTAGTGATGGGCGTGCAGGCATCTAGGTATGCATATAGGTATGTAGGTAGGTACGTATTTGTGTATGAATTATGGAGATAGGTAGGTAGCTGGGCAGGCATGTAGGTATGGGTGTCTTCGCCACGCAGGGTCACTCCTATCATTCTCACTATACACGTTGATGCGCATGCGTATATACACAGCGACATACAAAACATCGCATTCCCTCACACTGCGCTACATTGTCATTTGCACTTATATTGGCGACCGACGAAACATAACACACCTAACGTCACATAGCATCGAATAACTTCCGGATCCCAGCAATGCATCGGAGCACAGATCTGGTCTGATGGTGGCAGCCGCAGCGCAGCGTAGTCCTGAGGACCGGCCGCGGGTTTCAGGCCAGGGTTGTAACATGAGCAGTGAGCAGGCCGCTTTCGTTATAACCAGCTGATTGATGAACCACAGATTCGTCTTTAAATGAACCGCGATGACACCTAGAGCTACCAACAATCGCAGGCTTACAACATCTTGCAACTAGTTGACTAGCTATTTGCTACTTGGTACATGTTGTGCTTCCCCCCTCCTGGTCCTGTTGATAACCCCAAGGCATCCCTAGAAATGAGACATCCACCAGACAAACTGTGCGTCACAGCGCTTGGCGCAGCTTGTGCTCCCAGTTGGAACTGCTGACCGACCCAGAGATGAATTCGAAGGTGCAGAGTGGAAACACGTGGTTAAAAAAATGGTTCATCGCAGTGAACAACTAAAATTAGCAAAGATAATAGTGAGAACTATATTTGACTTATAATAGTGAACCACTGAGCAGTTTGCGACTAGAGGTGTTTGTTCACTGAGAATTTTGCTCACTGCCAACAATACTTTAAACAAATGGCTAAATTTGCCAAATAAGCAATAAGGGGCCAAACTGTTAAGCAGCAAGTAAGCAATAAGTAGCAACAAGTAAGCAACAAGTAAGCAACAACTAAGCAACAACTAAGCAATAAGTACTGGTAGCTGCTGGTAGCTGGTGGACTCCAAAGCTAGGGGCCCCCACCAGAGCTTCCACCAGGTCCTTCCAGATGGCCAAGGGGCGCCTCCTGATCAGCGACATGTTGATACTTCGGCGAGTTCAGTGGTTACCAGTGACTCAATGAACACACACACACATATCACATATAGAGAGAGAGAGATCTATGTATCTATCTGTCTGTCTGTCGGTCTATCTATCTACCTACCTATCTATCTATCTATCTATCTATCTGATCACTTGATCACCAGTATAGCTTCAGAATCAACAATTTTGTCTATCTGGTTGACAATGGCGCTGGTTTACGACGCTTCTGTTCTCGAAGTTGCGCCTGGGATCAGTGCTACGGAGTTGGGACCCACTTCATGATCAGCTTTTGGAAAATGACCCGAACTCCAATCATCAACCAATCCCAACTGTTGGTTGCACATCCATGCACATCTTGAGCACCAAACCCCATGGTCCACCACCATGAACCGCATGAACTATCACCTCTACCCATCCTCAACCGTCATCGCCAACGCCCACCTCGTCCGCTTCCACCGTGCTGTTCGGGGTAAGGTAGCGCCTTGGACAGCCGTCGGCGGCATGGGAATCCGTATCCCGTTTGGGGATCCCGTTTGGGGTAGGTTAAGCCATCATAGCTATGCGCAGCACACCGTAGTACATCTGTAAGTGCTAGGTGAGCTTAACATAGGGGCACTAGTAGGATGTGGATGGATGTGGTAGGTAGGATTCCCAAAAACAAATCGAATGTGCCATAGTGGTAATCTCCCAGGCGGCCTCAAAACACTGCGAGTCAACAAGACAAGGTCACTCAGTGACTTCTATTTGCAAAGATTGCCTTTCACTACATCACACCGTACTTCAATCACACTACATCACACTAGATTAAGTTCCGTTCTGTAACGTTCTATCTGGTAGAACTAAGACCTAAGAATTACACACCCATGCACACATGAGCACACTCCGGGCCCAAGAAAGCGATACACTTCTACACAAAAAGCTTCAAAACATATAGGAACTGCATCTGAAATGCTCACCATTGCCCACATGTTTCCATATCTCTCTCTCTCCATCGCCATCTCGATGTTTCCATAGAGTTTCATAAGTTTCACGGGTCACGTTGTCTGCACATCTGCAGGCCATGGTCGTGACAATGGGCCGCCCTGGGCCAAGCTTCAGAGGCATCAGCTGCTGCTTCACCTCCTCAAGGCGCTGCTGCAGCTGATCCAAGTGGCATCCAACTGCCTGGCATCCCATGGCGATGACGCCACGGGAGGTGGGGTGCCATGGGGTCCCATGGGGTCCCATGGGTTCAGAGTGATCGACCATCATTCATTCATGAGGCATCATTAAGCATCATGATGCGCATCAATCTTGGGATACGACTTGGGGAACTGACTGCCCACATAAAGCATCATTCACCATCACTGACCATAATTTGACCATCCTTTAAAGCCGCCAACCAATATTTAACCATTATTAGTTATCATGAACCATCATTCACATTCATTAAGCATCAATACGTGGGATACTTTGGGGCCAAATGATTTCTCTCACTCTCTGCAACGTTTATGGATCCATGGTGCTCTTCTCTTAAAAGTATTTTTCGAACAAAAACAAGCATGACAGAACCACGGAGGAAATTGGCAAGCACAACACACACCAGCAACAACCCCTTAACAGCATTGCTTCTTCTTGCTATGTGCTGCCTATACCTCCTCCTGCTCTGCAGCTGGAGCTACGGCTACCATCACCCCTATGACAAGAAGAACAAACAGAACAAGGACCAGGACAAGGACTACAGGCGGATAATCCCGTCACCTTGCCTTGCGCATATTTTTCAGGTCCCGAAACAAGGATCTCAAAAATTTGGTTGCGACGAGAACGGCAACTGTGAAATGCAGCTATCAAGTGCAAAATGATCTCAACGCCACCACTTGGCTCTTAGAATGCAAGGACGCTTACCAAGTAAAGATATAATTGCCGAAAACTATCGCTCATTAAATTCATTGAAAAAACTAAATTGCTTTATCCAAACATTCTTCTGCCTTCAATTTAGATTTAGCATGATTTGGCATGAATTAGATAGACTGATAGACAGTGATAGACATACTATGCCATGTCATGCCCGACATCACACCTCTTCCCTTGCCCTCAACATGCACCGTCAAGGCTGGAGGGCCTCCGCGGCAGCATCTGCCACCTTGTTGGTTTGCGCCTGGGCGCCAGGGCAGCGATGCGCGGCACGGCACAACGGCACCGGTCACGGCATGCGCCGCACCTCCAAGATGCGCTCCATGCGAACGTTCATGGCCACCAAGTCGTGGTGAATGTCCCAGCGCTCAAGTTGCGGACCTCCGACGGCGTCACGGGGGGATGGCAGGGGTGATGGTACCATAGTGGTTTACAGATGTTGGTGTTTACACAAAAAGTCATAAAATGCATTAAAATGCCGTTTGTCGTTAAGAGATCACCCCTGAAGAAAGTATGCCAACATATGCCGCGGCAACCAAAAAAAAAAACAATGCGACGGATCGTGAGCCTTGGGACTGCGCAAGGCTCACCCTTTGGGCGTTGCAGCTGAAGACCTGGCCTTCATCCATCTTGTTCCCTTGATGCTTCGACATCACCTCGCGCGACATGGCGGAACTAAGCATCTAAGTTGTGCTGGAACACGACCCACCACCCTTGCCACTTGACTGGTGTGGAACAATTCCTGAGATTTTTCCGCCAGACTTCCGTTGACTTGCATCCCCATTTTGCCGCCTTGTCTGGCAACACGACTCACTTCACAGAAATGATGATGTGGCCAGAAAGACCAGTGAGTGGTGTTCTCTCAACATTGCACTGGTGATTCTTTCTTGCCCAGGCCACGGTTTGCCCTACAGGTTTTTTAGATGTTCATCCTTGGCAGTCCTGAGTTGGCAGCCAACATGACCCCCATGAATCTCCACATGACTCTTGTTTCGTTTCTGCCGTTGACCGGGGCCTATCATGACGTTTCTCAAGGCAGTGGCTCAACCAAATGATGCCCCACCAGCCCCCAGCACAAGGGATCACCGGTGCCCCCATGTCCAGGTCACCTCTGCGAAGAGAAGGCAGTCAGCATGGCCAGATGCAGTGGCTTCCAGCTGATGCACCTTTGGGATGGTACACCTATGTACACCTTGTCCATTTGATTTGACCTGTTATACTTCCAACTTTACTCACCAGTTATAGAAACCAGTCATGATGGCTCCGGCCATGGTTCATGGTCATGGCAGCGGTTGATGGCATGATCAATTCCAGGTTCATCACACTTTGATTACTTCGTGGTTTCGTATGGTTTTGTTCTCACCATGGGACGTTGAGTCACACACGAGATTGTTTGGAGACTGATGGGAAACTGCTCAGCAGAAACTGTTGGCGTGGCGGCATGCTGCAGTATGTGTGGCGAATGTCTGTTCGAGCCAAAGGCAAGCTGATTTGCCATGCCCCTGAACGCTATATGGGCGTTGTGGCAGGGACATGACCGGTCACATCATCGGAGTTTTGGCGACCCTTAGGAGGTCAAGAAATCACTGATCGCATTCTAATCACTAAACGACCGCCTCTGTGAGGCGACTGGCAATGAAGCGCTTCATCTGGTTCTTAGTCCGAGTTTTGGTTTTTATTTCCATCGTCGCTGGCAACCTACTGGGCTGAAAGAACGGACCATTGACCCACTGCCCTACCCACGCTGTTCTCAACGGCATCAGCAGTGCAGCTGCCGCGCCTGGTGGCCGCCTGCCATCACCTCGTGTCATGTGACGTGGAGTTCCGCATGGGGTCCATGGGAGGAGCCACCAGTCGATTGATTTTGTTGAAATGACTCGATCTTTGGATGGTTTTGTGATACCAAACCCAGTCTCGTGGCACAGGTGCATCTCATGCGGGAGCCACTGACCCAGAAAGGAATAGGTCACAGCACTGGCAAATACCGCGAGTTTTCGCCCATTGGCCCAGTGGACCAATAAATGCCAAGAGCCAGAAAAAAAGATAGACCAGCAAAATGGTGCATCATGAACCATAGGCTGCACTTCGGATCTCTGCATCTCTTCGCACTGGGGCCCGATTCATAGCCCTTGGGCCATTTTGGTCCATGGCTATGATCACTAAGTTGCATTTTGAGCTTCCCTGCCACATCTCGCTTCCCAAGTCTCAAGCAAGGGCCCTGAGGATGGCCGCTTGGGGGAGAAGGAACTACGACGTTGGGGGTGGAGCCTAGGACACCTGGGCCGCACCATGCCCCATTTTTTCTGATCTGCCCGCTGCAGTAGCCAAGGGATCGTCAGACAGTGGTGACGGAGCTGGTGTGGCCATTGTCGAAATCGAGTGGTTTGGATTTCACTTGCTCTCATTTGGCGGGAATGACTCGAATGACCTCATTCACGAACCGCCCCAGCTGAACAGAACTCCATCTGTGAATCAAATTTCTACCTTTGCGACTTTGATAATCAAGGATCATCAAAATTTGCACCCATCACCCTTTACGCATTGCAGTATCTGGGAGGGCTGCTCAACTCTCAAAAACAGACCTAGTATCCGAGCTGAAGTGATCGCTGACTGGACGAGTTTTGGGGAGTCCCATTTCCAGAGTTTTTTTTGTTCCTCTTTCTCTAACTGCAAAGCTTCGGATTCATGAGTCTCTGACCTATCCCTTTATTTTGGAATATCTTTTTTTTCTGGAGTACCTTATTGAGGAGCACCTTCGTATTTCCAATATATATAGTCAAGTGTAGATTTATGTTTAAATCAATACCTCACAAAATCAATATTTACAGCACTGTATACACATACAAATACATGTCTTATATTTCAATGTATTTCAGGGTTCCCATGTGACGCAAAATGCCTTCATGGCTCACCAGCTCAAGCCAGCCCACTGTACGTGGCCCAGCCCTGCAGCAAAAAAAGGGCGCCCGCTGGACAGCTTCTGGTGATTTCAGGTCACATCCGAGGTCAAAATCTGGCAGCAACAACCACCCTTGGACCCCAAATGACCCCAAGGGCCCCTGCAACACCAACCATCCTTGGACCCCAAGGGCCTCTCCAAGAGATAGGTTTTTAATAGTGAGTACCCTCCAGAATATGGATTATGACCATCTATATCCATTTATAACCTCTAAAAATGATGGTTTGGGAGCCAAGGCCAGCAGCAACTCGCTTCGCTCTTGCAACTGCCTGAGCATAGCTGAGTAGTTGCGATCTGTGTTTAACAGCTGGGTTTGGCACACCGATCGGTGATTATTGAGACTCGGTGGTAACGGTTAGTGTCATTGCTAATTCATCGTAATTAATGTTTGTATGTAGATTGGCCTGCACGATTGCACGCACATGGACATGGATATTATTGTTTGACTTCTTTCACACCAGAAGCTCATGGAAGCCATCTCAAGCCTTGAGCCCGGCGGTGGCCGGCTCAAGTGACTTGCTTGCCACGATACCCCGAGAGGGTTTCATCCTGGCGCTTCCCTCCCAAGCGGATGGGTCAGCAGCTAGAATACAACTTCGACGCCAAAATCGCGTTGTCCCTACTCTTCCAACATGGATGGACATGTTCTGGGGTACACCATGGCTATGGACAGGCCTATTTGTCTTGTATCGAAGTTGACGTCCTCAACATATCTCAACACCATTGCTTTGCTTTGCAAAGGCTCGTTAGAAACTGCTTCGAAGGGCCACGGAGCGGCCATGAGCAACGTGAGCAAGCCACCACCACGTTTCCAAGCTTTGCCGAGATTTCTTGTCTCCCACAACTAGGGAAAATGAGGGAGACGGTTTGCAATGATGAGCATGCATTGCCAACACGTCTTACAGCTTGGGCATTTGCAATGGGCACCACATTAATCAAGAACCTCAGTGCAAGAACTATGAGATTACACAAATCAAGGCAAGGGTTGATAGGTGCAAAGGCCTTAGGCCGGCACCAAACTGTCGGCGTTGCTTCGTCGAATCAACACACTTATGATCAAGAGGCCTTGCCGACTAGAAGTTCTCTTCCACTGACAGATCCCCTTTTGAAGGTTCACTCGGGCAGGAGATATGACCACTGTTGTGTTCTTCTAAGACGTCCTCCAAATGCTCCTCATCCCCTTCCGAGATGTCGTTCAGATACCCGGCGCTGCCTCAGAAAATGCAACCGGCGTTGGCCGACTCACGGCCGACCCGTCCCGGTTGTGTACATGGAGTAATGCTTATGAAACAACTCCCTAGCCACACAAATGGGCGACCATTTTCTTAGGCAGAGGTCCAGCTGTACAAATTTGAGCAGCTTTAAGACTTTGCTGCAAAACGAATCTGGAATTTCGAAATCACAACAGTTGCAACTTATATGAGTAAACCATCTTGTGGTTTTCCCACGCAACCAGGAGATCGTTTGCCAGGGGGTGGGACAGGAATGACAGTTAAAAATCACCGGGGACCTTTCTGAATTGATCGAATACTGCAGACTCATTGTATTCCAAAACAATCCAAAACAAAGAACGCTAACCAACCGTTGTCAACCCTCATCATTAACCGTTAGCAACCATCAGTATTGACCAGGGTGAACCATTCTCAAGAATTGGTATTGGCGTGTGTTAAATGATGATTGTGTAAGACATGTCGCTACTGAAACGATATTGAATGACATTAAATCCAGGGGTTCTTATGACCAGTTTGCGTTCTGAATGCAGGCTTCGCATTCGCAGCCGTCCGTTTGTTGTGAGCTGGCTTGTATGAAAATCTTCTTGCCAAAGGTCCATATCAATGATGATAAATCCATGCCCAGTGGGTTTTGGACATCAGTGAGGTAAGGGGCATAAGCAGGTTTTGTGCGGCATGCACGCGGGATGCGCTGGCTTTGGAGGTTTGAAGACTCGTTGAATTTTTTCAAACAAATGCGGCAGGCTTGACCGACACAGTGGTGGGAAGACCGAACGTGGACAGCACGGGCTTTTGCATGCTGGCCTAGTGTCAAGCGACCGGAAGTAAAATACACATGATGCCTTCAAACTCTGAAACTTTGCGCGGGTCCCCCATGAAATGCCATGAAATGTTCGTGTTCAACTGTTTATCTTCACTTTTTCGTGTCTCGCACCGAAAGATTGTATTTGAGGTTCTGAGGCCTTGTACTGTTTGCCTCGAAATCTTGAAGTTTCACGCTGGAAGTAAACCTAAAGACGAAGCCCTGTTGTAAATGCTTAAACTTCATTTCCGCAAAGGTCTCAAATGATGCGACACTTGTTTTGAAGGTCTTGCAGGAAACGCAACAGCTTAGATCAAGCCTTGTGCGACGCGACACACATGACGAGCAGTTTTTGCGGCCTTGGTAGTAGCCCCTTGTCAACGCCCCAGCCGACGGATTGCCTGTGCGACAAGCAAAGCCTACCAAATGCCACTCAAAGCGAACCCAACACCTGGGGGACTTGACATGGATGAGTGCTTACGCGACCACAGTTTCAGCCAACATTTCTCCGTTCCAGACACGATTGTTATGCGCCCACCAAAGATGCGCCCATGTTTCGACTGCTGAAGGAGAGCATCCCAAAATAGCGAGCTGTCAAGAGCGTCTCGAAAAATGACGCGAAGTATGTGTTTGGTTGTGGGTCTTGCCGTTTGCCATCGGTCGACCCTTATCCATCATCTTCCCCCATAGTCAATCGTCAGTGTCCATGTTGCTCGGTGTTTCCTGCTTGGAGCCCCTACTTCGCACCAATCTACAGTATTAACCAGGCTTCTAAGGCTTATAGCGCACCTGGTTCTAGGGCTACTCGCAACGGTTCCCAGGGAACGGCCATCCAAGCAGCCTATGGCAGACGCAGGCAGGTCTGGAAGTTGGGCAAAGAGACTCGACTCCATAGACGCTGTGGGGTCGGTGACGGTCATGCTGTCCAAGCCTAAGTCCGCCTTCTCATCCATTGCAATGCCCTTCATACTGTCATTGTAACGTGGAAACCTGCGAGGCTTCGCGGGTGGCGGGGAATCATGGTTGTTGGCGGATAGTTCATGGCTAATGATGGCTAAGTAATGGCTAAGCAATGGCTGAGGATGTGATGGTTAACTACTGGCTAAGGATGGTTATTGATTGGCTAAGGGTGGTTGTTGATGGACGATGCATGGCTGATGACAGTTTTGATGGTAGGCTCTTGGCTACTGATCATTATTGCATTACTGCCAATGACTAATGATGCTTACTGCTTAATTATGGTTTACTAATGGCTCTATAAGGATTGTGATTTGGTTACAGATCACAGAACGGGTATGGATCGTTATTCCGTGATCCGGAGGTATTGATGGGTCTGGATCACCTGCGTTTTGGTATGGATCAGGGGTACGGATCGTATGTGTACCCGGGTATGGGTTGGGCCTTTACATTTTGATCTGCAGCCATTTATTGGCTAGTGTGCATGACTGTATGACAGCCAAATCATATCACCCAGCTGGCATAACCAACTCATTGCTGGGCACACCTCTGCCCACTTTCTGAAGAAAGACCTTTCCGGGATAACAAGAGGTTTCCAAAGGTATTGCGGCTGACTTGAGTAGGTGCAGTGAGAGGTCTATAGTACAGAGTGGCAAGGCTCCAGCATGCATTAGTATATAGACCGTGGCTCTTCTCCCTCTGTGATCGAAACTGGCGGAACCATCATTAGTTATGACATGCTATGACTGATCATTATACTGTAGCCATCATGGCTGATGCTCGGGGAGAAGAATCTCTGCCACAGCATGTGCTGGACCCTTCACCCAGCCTCCCACAGATCTCATGGATTTGCTTCTCGATGAGGCCGTGAGAAGCATGCGGCGTCAAGGGCAGCGCCAGCAGCTGAAGTAAGTAGCGGTAGATCTTCTCCAGTTTTTGCCCGAACTGAGCCGTGCTGTGCTGGCGCTCCAGGGCCCCAAATCAGCAAAATTGTGGGATTCTAGAGGCCAAGTGAGGCAAAATTCAAGAAGTTCTTACACCATCTGTGATCAAAAACTGCTCTGTGTTGATTGCTTCAAAAAGTCAGGCTTGAAAAAGGCATCCCAAACTTTGCAACAAATTTGTCTGGGATGAAACACGACCCACTGGCCATTGCAAACATTGACATTGCCGACGCCTCCTGGCCCATACCAAGGCCCAAATCAGAGATCTCTTGATAGAAGTCCATCGATGGAAATTCAAAGCGATTGTCCTCAGAATACGCGGCATCTTTCCACCATCTTGGACCCACGCAAATTGGTTCGGAATAGCAATCGTTTGTCGGGCATAGCCAGCTGCTTTACAACGTGGTTCGTTTACATCATTGACGACTGCTTGGCTATTCGCTGGTGCAGTGACTTCTATGCCACACTTGGCATCACTGGCTGCCCTCTTCCCGAGAAGACTCGCAATGCTGGGCTGCTGGGAGAAGTCCAACATTCTGTAGTTTCACCCTGCATGCCCTTCCTCTTGACTTGGGAATGCGCTACTGGTCTTGCGTTCTCGTTTTTGTGCTCTTTTTGGGTGGCTGATGGCATTCTCAGGGTGCATTTGTTCAGGCAAACATTGGCCTCTCACAAGCTTTGGATAATTCACCTTGAAAACGTTCATTCACATAGCTGCCACACAGTTCTCTAACACAAGTGGCCTGAGTTTTGACTGGCGTGCAAATTTGATGAGGCTTTGCAAGTGGCATTCGTCAAAACAGACCACTGACCACAACGTGTACAGAAACCCTCATAAGGGAACCCAACAACGGAGGACTGCCGGGGACTGGTACCTCAGTGGAAGTCCCATAAAAATATGTGCAATGTGCAATTTCAATTTTGATTCATAAGTACTGTAAAAATGTATGTATTCATTTCAGATTTGTACATTTTTTCTTGTGTATACACATGTATGACATTGTTTTCCCTATAGTTTTGTTGGTGAACTTATCCCCCATGAAATTGGTTGTTTAATATTGACCCATAGCCATGTAGTTATCCCCTATACTTGTTGCTTATTATCCCTATTATTATAACCATTAAGTATCTATGATTGCTGGTTCACTGCTTGACCCAACTCGCCATGTATGATCTCTTCTACTATTGTTGGTGGAAATCCCCCATTAGTGGGTTGATTAATATTGACTTATAGATGTAGGATCATGTTTGATCTCCTCCGTCCCTCCCTTTTGTCAGGGCCTGCTCTCATCGCCAAGGTACCGCAGTGACCGTCACTAAACTGAGCCTTCGATCGCTGGAAGCGCGGGACGACATCAGACTCCTGACCGACCATGGAAGGCACGGCGCCACAACGGGCATCGATCGGAAGCCTGTTGTGGAAACAACGGGACCAGCCCCCCAGCAGGGCTCCGGGACCAAAGATATGCTGGAATTTTTGCCCCTGAAATTTCGACATTTCTGACCTCACTGGGTGAAATCATTGTCTTGGCCTTTTTCGAATCAATGAGGGGTAACAACTCCATGATGCAACCAAAAGTATCCAAGAATCACAAGCATCCGGTTTGGAGTTCCCTCCCTATCCTGGATCTGATGCCACTGGCAGCACTGGCATGATGTCTGTGAGTAAAGACTGCCATCATGATCTTTGCAAAGCCCGGGTCTCGCAGCAAGCCGCGGGAGAAGACCACCATGACATAGGATGCATAGGGGAGACTCATGCGAGCCTCCTCATCACTGCGAATCACACCGCAAATCACCTCCCAGCTGGGAACTGGGGGAAACTGGGGACAGGAAGAGCCTCCAGGCAGACCAGGAGACATGAGTCATGTCAGGAGTCGTTTCATGAGTCCATAATTCTCTGAGTTGGATCCCTTCAATTCTTTCCATGTTCCGTCACCCATACCGGGCATACTGGAATGATCAAAAGAATAGCGCCGCGGGAGTTGAAGAGTTTCTACGCAACAGCCCCAGGGACTTGGGAACCAGTGTGGCGCCATGCCGATTCACGCTCGCTTCTAGGAACAACCCTCATGGATCGTCCAAAAAGGAGGCCAAAACCGCCATGCCAAGCGCGGCCTTCATGGCTCCATGATGGACCCAAGCGCACTGACTTGGAAAATTGATGCATGACATGATTGAACCGGGGAAAAAATCAAAATATAAGTACATCTGGACATTCAAACATCCATGCGAGTCGGTGTTGGAGGTCTCCAAACAAGTTCTTCTGACCAACTCGTACTTGTGATCAATCAGGCCATCCAAGTCATCACAAATTCTTCAAGAATTGCGATCCCTTTGGGTTTGTCCGGCGGCAAAAATAGTGGCTTCCCAATTCGGAATGGTTCTGATTGGATAGTTCCTAGTAATGGTGACCCCGGACTAATACACCCCTGGTTGATTAATTAGGGGGGTCACCATTTTAAAAGGAAACCAAAGCTTTTAGGGGATACCCCCTGTTAATCAACCAGGGGTTCACTAATCCTGGGTAGCCACTACTGGACAAACCCGTTTCGTCAACCCCAAACATGTTTGCTACTCGTCCTGAGCGCACCCCGCACCTGCAGCTGCTGCTGAATCATGAACTCGGCTACCTCGCAGATACTCAGTGCTTCAGCGTCCGCGACGGCACCTGAAGGGAAGTTTCAAAAGCAGATCTGTGGTCGGTTCCCACGTGGCAGTGGGTCACTTCACCCGACGTACCCCTGCGGTTCCCCCATCATGAACCATTGTTTTCCATGGTTTTCCCCAGTATTGTTGGTGATGTTGGTGATTATCCCTCATTACCCATAGCCATCTTTCGACATGCCAACGACAACTTAGGCTTTGGACAGACCACTTCCCACCTGTGATCAAGATTCGTGCCTTGGCTGCTGGCATGTTGTCATCGCTTATCGTGGATGTTCTTCCTATGAGTTGACATCTGGCCAAAACTTCGCGAACGATCACGAGCTTTTCGGCACTGGTGCCAAAGCGCGGCATTCGCAAGTCAATCAATGCTTGAAGATGAAGGAATGCTGCTGTGATGTCGCCCTCCCGGATGCCATAACATGCCAGCGAATGCTGCTGCTCCGTGGGCCATAGAGTCGGAATGCCTTCGACTTCATGCGTCCGGAGTGAGCGAAAGTCATCACAGGCAACAGGGATCATTGTGACGCGATTTTTGAAGGCTGTCGCGATCCTGGGGCTCTGCAACCAAAACAGGTGTGTCAAAAGGATTTCTCGTTCTTTTTTCAATAAGATTCCCGCTCCAAGCCATGCGGACAAGTAGCGTCCCCAATTAAATTATGCCCCACTCGGGCTCAGGCAGTCCTGGTTGGTGGTTATAATCCCCTGCAAAAATAGGATTTAGTCGACCAAGCATCCCCAAGCATGGTTGAAAATGAAGCATGTCTGAAACCACCTATCATATGAGAACTGCTCATGAAATTTCAAGGCAGTTGGCAGAATCCTCAGGTCTGGTCACGAAGGATGGATCTTTGAACCAATCTTGGCAGCAACAATTCCAAGCTGGCCTCTATTCCCACCTGAAACGATTTCACGTGTCTACACTGGAAGGTCCGAACAAGGCATACTTGATGAGAATACCGAGATATTTATCTGTATTTGCATGGAAAAAGATTATACCAGCGTTGACCCCAAACAGGTAATGATAATTATTGATAATTATTAGGTTGTTTCAATTGTGATAGTTTGACTGCATCTAGGTTTCCAATGAGGCCCACCAGTTCGACCGGGACAAAAACAGACTCATGTGCTTGAAGTCGCACTGCAGTTTGGACTGGATTGCGCAACTTGAACCCTTGTGGCACACTGTCGGGTCGCAAACATTTTTTATATGGAGCAGTGTTTGGGTTCAGCAACACCTCAAAATTAGGGAGACAAGTGGGAAACAAGTGAGAGACACGCGGGAGACAAATAATGGGAGACAAATGGGAGAAAAGACAAGGAAATCATGCGCCCAACCGGACCCAGAATGGGAGATAAGCAAAAGACAATGAAAGACAAATGGAAGACAAGTGAAGGAAATCATGCGGACCGGACCAACAACCGGACCCAGAGTGGGAGACAAATGAAACACAAATGGAAGACAAGAAACGGAAATCATGCGACCAACTGGACCCAGAGTGGCAGACAAGCGGGAGACAAATGAAAGACAAATGGGGACAAGTGTCTAAATCATGCGACCAACCGGGCCCAGAGTGGGAGACAAGTGGGAGACAAATGAAAGAGAAATGATAGACAAATGGGAGACAAGTGAAGGAAATCATGCAACCAACCAGACCCAGAGTGGGAGACAAGTGGGACACAAGTGTAAGACAAGTGGGAAACAAGTGGGAGACAAGTGAGTTATGAAAGACAAATGAAACGAATGGGAGACAAATGCGGGACAAGAAGAAAATCATGCGACCAACCGGACCCAGAGTGGGAGGCAAGTGGAGGCAAACCGGGAGACAGCGAGGGAAACCATGCGGCCAACAAGCACCAACACTCTGTGGACGCAAGCCTGGAGACGCAGTCAAAATCATACGACCAAGGCAAGCAACCCTTTTCAAAGGAGAAAGAACCCCACACACGTAAATCTGTTTGGAGAAAAATCATGCGACCAAAGGGACCCAGAGTGGGAGACAAATGAAGGGCAAATGGGAGACAAGTAAGAGGCAAAATCATGCGACCAAAGGAATCCAGAGTGGGACAAATGAAGGGCAAATGGGAGACAA
>VSDK01023142.1:336548-348452 GCA_009767595.1 Symbiodinium kawagutii
ACGACGACGACGACGACGACGACGACGACGACGACGACGACGACAACAACAACAACAACAACAACAACAACAACAACAACAACAACAACAACAACAACATGAATATGAAAATGAACACGAAGCATGAAGAAATATGAAGAACATGAACGTGGCCCTTTTTTAGCTCATTGAGACTGGTCACCCGCCGGGCACGCTTTGCATCGCCGAGCCCCGGCTTCCACCACTTGGGAGATCCAGCCGCCTGGACAAGTCGCGGCAGATGCGCCCAAGGTCACTCGCAGCTGGGCCGTCTGCAGGGAGCGCAGGGCGAAGATCGACAGGGGCACCTGGGGCGTTCCCGGGGGGCCCAGGATGAACCCGTGGGTCGTAGTGGTTGGATGTGGGTTATAACCATTGGTTATAAGGGTTATTGCCAGTAGAAGGGTTGCAATTGATGGGTTATGAGTTATAACATGTTATAACCACACTGGCACCAACGATAGTGGTTAAGACGGTTAAGTCCATAGGTTCGTTCATTGGGGGCGTGCCATTTGAAGTGGAAACCAGTTGGCTTTTAGGGGATGACAGTAGACATCGAATGAATTCAATCTGCAGGGATAATACGCATGTGCACATGTTTCGCATATATCTAAGGCACATCTGCAGATAAGATTTGATGTGCAGCGAATGTGTGTCTAAGCATCATGGAGTAATATCAAATAGATTCAAATAGGACTTTCCCGAAGAGTTAGGAAGCCTCACGAAAAAAACATGAACGAAAAAATGGGATCCAGGCAATCCTAGGCTGAGTGGTTTCAGCTGCCTTCCCATGTCTGACAAAGGGTTTTGTTCAAAAAAAAGGGACCCAGGCAATCCCAGGCACCCGAACAGCGATGTCACAGACTGGATTCCATGGCGCAGCTGTCTCCAGCGACAGGACCTTCACGGACTGCACCGATGCGACACCGTTCTGTAGCCGGTGCTGTTGGATGCCTAGCAACTGGCGTCATGGGACGACCCTGCTGGGAAGGCTACCATGAGTCCATCACAACCATGCAGATCAGTAGCACTAGCCAAACTAGCTGAAATTGAAAGGTGTAGGGTCGGTGTGGGGTCAGTGTGGGGTGAGTGTGGGGTGAGTGTCGGTGTCGGGTTTTGATCGAAGGATGGGATGGCTACTCAAACTCATTTCATCCGCTGGATCCCAAGTGATTCTGGCCATGCGCTGATGTCACCGAGTTCCATCGCCTTCCAAAAAGCAGTTTGGACTCAGAGTCGTGAGCTCTATGATGAGGGTATCGTCGATGTACAGTTGCCCGAAAAAGTCCTACAATGCATCACGAAGCAAGTGTTCTGGACGAGTCTCTTTCGTTGAACCTTGACAAATGTAAGTCAGGAAGCAATTCATCAAGGTGTCTGCAACCTTCCTAACTCTCAGTATGATTGTTAAATCACTTCCCGACCGAGTTATGTAATTCATCAGTAACACTCATAGCTCGGTGTGTTGCTGCCGAACTCCATGACATCTTATGACATGACATTTGCGAATGGCATGGTAGTCCAGGCATCCTCAAGCACCGCTTCAATGGCCAAGGCAATCCCAGAGAAGCCTGGCCAGCGAATGTGCTTGGGTGGCGGTGCAAAGGTTGCTGCCTGGCTGCCTGCCTGACCATGATCTTCGCATTGTCCTAGCTACAGCAGCTCTCAGTTACCACCTTCAAACATTCACACACTATCATGCAGGGTTGGGACCCCATTTGGAATGGGACAAAGATGAAAGGAAAGCAGAATTGAGTCAAAAAACATGTTGCGACGATACGAGAAGATTATAACACGTCAATTGAATGATGCAGAAAAACATACGAGTGATGATGGGTTTTCCTGCGACGTGCAAAGGGTTCCGTCCAGGTTCGGCCCTCCGGGACATCAAAGAAAACTGTGCCAGGCCAAAAGAAAACAGACTCTTACAAATCCTTAGCGCATCCCGGAATATCCCAGAGCTATTGCAGAAATTACGGGTAAATTACAGTGAAAATTTCGGTCAACACATTGGAAACCAGGTTTTGGTAAACCTGGCAAGTCCTATCCAGAACAAAACAACGCGGCATTTCCATTTATACCAGAAAAGAGACTTTTTTCGCAAGAGGGTATATATGCATATGTATATGTATATGTATAAGTTTATGTTTATGTTTATGTTTATGTTTATGTTTATGTCTGTGTGTGTGTTTTGTGGGCCGTATGTTGTGAGGTGGACTGTCGTTGTTGGTTCTATGTGCTGGCATTTGTTATCGCTGCCTTCGCCGCTGTCGCTGTTGTCATCTATTGCTGTTGTTTGTATCTTGTGCTGGTACCTCTTGGGGGATCGGGAGGGAGTGCCCTCTGCCTGAAGTACGACTCAAAGACTTCAACCCACCCAGTTGCCAACGGAAACGCCAAACCTGAGACTAATCAAGGTACAAAAACCCTGTGGAGTACAGCGGTGGTTGAAATGAGTTTCCTATCCTTGGCAGCTTGACATCAAGCAGCTCGCTGCGATGTGTGCTTCCTTCTTACCCAGTTTCCTTGCTAGCTTCCTTGCCTCACTCCTTCCTTACATCCTTCCTTTCTTCCTTTCTTGCTTCTTGCCCCCTGCGATTTCCAGCGCTCAGAATGGTTCATTGATCTTCTCATGGTTCAATCTCTGTCCGATCAAAGGTGCTTCTTCTGATCTCCTTGGGAAACATTGCAACACCATCAGCATCAGCAGTCTCACACCTGTTTGACGTCGCCACCCTGCAGTCCCTGCCTTGTATGGCCAAACCATCAGCGCTCGAAGCACAATCACCTGGGTGTGGGTCAAGCACTTGACCATCGATTTCATGGGGGATGATACCCAACAATCATGGTGGTACTTTGGTTAACCAGGTTTGGCAATCATGGGTCGGTAAGCTTGTTAATAATAGTCGTTCAATGTATGCTCAATCTCATGGGGGGAAATACCAAACAATAGCAGGGAATGGCCAATGATGGTACACCAGGACAGGTTGCAGGGTATTAACCCAAAGCCAAGTAAGAATAGTAAGACGATTTGGCATATTATGCCACCACTGGAGATAATTCGTGCACCAAAGTGGTTGCTGATCAATATGCATGATATTGCAATTGGAAGCTCAGTCGCACAAAGCATAGTAACTAGTAACTTCCACTACAATCAAATCCCCTTCTTCCATATTCTCGGCTACTACTCACCCTGTGCAAAAAGCCAATTGTGATGAGGCAAAGTCGCACAAAAACGGTGTGCACTTCCAAATGCATTCATACGTACATATATTGCGTTGCTTTCTTTGATGGGACTACTTTGCATTGCGTTGCTCTAGGTTCAGCACATTAGATTGCATTTCGTTTCGTTACAAGATTCTGCAATACATGACATTGCCAGACAAACGTTCCGTGCACATATACATCACTAGACATCGGATTCCAGAACACTGCAATGAATCACCTTCATTGGATCGCTTTACATCACCATGAATTGCACCAGTCAGCGTGTGTGTGTGTGTGTGCGCGAATCGAAACACTCCGCCTCATGCACGCATGCCATCGCATGCATGTAGGTATGAAGGTGCCCAGATGTATCCACAATGTATCCTCCATGCGTGCGCCAATCGCCCACAGCTACACAGCACTCATCCACAAAGTTCTGCAAATACAGAACTGAAATTCCTTCCCCCTGTCCAACCAATCCCCTAGCCATGCCTACATTCCTAAAATGTAACATTCCCTGTCTGATCTGACCAAGACAATGTCTTCGAGCCACTGCTCCCGGCACAGGAAAGTGTGATTCTCACCGGAGTCGTCGCCTGCAGCTTCCCCAGTGTGGCCACATTGCCGCTGACTGAGCTGTTGAAGTCCGCCCAAGACCAAGCGGAAGGCGAAAGACCTGATGCATTGTAGACATCCGGAAGGCCTGTTGCGTGCGGGATCGCACAGGTTGGAATGTCAGCGTCGAAAAAGGCCACGGCCCCCATCTTCGCCGCGTTTTCCAAGAACTGGACATTTTGGAAGGACGCGGATGCGGCAGAGCCGGTGCAACATTCCAATTCCCGACCTAGATGCAAAGCACCACCGTTGCCCTGAGAAGCTGAGTTTGCTTGAAAAGAGCTGTCCTTGATCTTCAGAGATTGACATCCATAGAAGATGCCACCACCATCTCCCCAAACGCTGTTCTGGACAAAGTTTACCCGTAGGAGTTCCAAGCTCACGGTCTGCCTAGAAATCTGGCTGCAATGAATGGCGCCCCCGTGGCTGTCCGCATGATTGGATTCAAAGATGCTGTCGTTCATTTCAATATCCGCAGGGGCATCTTCAATGAGACGAATGCTGATGGCGCCGCCATTCTGGGGCGCAGTGTTCCTACGGAAAGTCACATTGGACATTGAGAGCCGGAAGCCACCTCGCAGTTGCAGACCACCCCCAGCTTCTATGACCTGACAATGGGCCAAAACGCGCAGAATACCCTAAGAACCATGCTAAACATGATCAGATTTCAAGAAGATCAAAGAAGGGAATCTTCATGACTCTTCTTTGATTCTTCGTTGACATGTTCACATTTCCACTTTGATCATATCTGGCACCCGTGCCCACCTCATTTCCTTCAAACAAGACATCCTCCAAGAGGACGTGATGCCGAACAGAGTCGGCCCACGTCCCCCGAACGAGGTTCAGCGCGCCACCGGTGAAAGCTCGGTTGCCCAGAAAGCGCACCCGCCGAAGGATGGACGGTTGCAGCGTCGCTGCATCCGTGGACCTCGGCGCATGCAGTGCCAAGTGGTGGAGGGATATGGCGTCGCCAGTGTCAACCTGCCACAGCCACCGCACCCCAAGCGGCACCCCTCGCAGTGATAGTGTGCCACAGTACCAAGGGTCACCCCTTGGACTCATTGATGGTCTACCGAACCATTGCTCGCAACAGCAGCGGCACCCTCCGGCAACAGCAGCGGCACCGCATCATGTTGACATCCCTGTCTCCTAACTACACTGGAAGTAAGAAGCCCAATAGATCCAATAGCTTCACTATCTGGGGAAAAGTCAGATTCTTGTTTGGCCGTGTGGGTGCCAGCGAGTTTGATTGGCAGCAACTCTGTTTCGAGTTTGCGGTAGCATCTGATAGCCAAGGCTCATTGAGATTGCACCGTCTTTGATTTTCGCGACATTCTCCTGAAAGATCGAATCCTCCAAAAGCATGTGGCCAGCAGAAACCTGCTGCTCGCGTCACGCTGATTTTGCACACCCAAGCATTCAAATCAGAAACCTGTAACATGTTCATGTTCCACAAGAAAACCTAAAAAAACATCACACGTTCCACAAGAAAACCTAAAAAACATCACAGGTTCCACAAGTAAACCTCAAACATCCTCAAACAACCATCCTCCAACCAGTCACGGATCCCCATTTCACATCGTCCCAAGACTCCAGCCTGGATGGCCCCAACCGACGGTGCTGTGTTCTGGATGAACCGGGCATTGCTGATGACCAAGGTGCCGGCCACGTACGATCTGAGGGCTCCAGCCTCTGTTCCTGCAGTGTTGTTGAAAAACGTCACGTTGCTGAACTGCGGCAGCACCCCGGCGGTCAGGTAGACGGCACCTCCGCTGGAAGAAGAGGATCCATAGCGAAACACCACATTCACAAAGCGAGATCGCGCATTGCCATAGCCATAGTACCCAGCCCCGTGAACGGCTTGGCCGTACTCGAAGATGCAATCCTTGAACAACGGCGATGCGGTTCCTCCATCGTCCAGAAGCCCGCCATAGGGACAGATGCCATGGGAAAAGCGGCATCGATAAAACTCGGGCCTGGCAGACTCTTCCATAAGCATGGTGCCTCCCCAGTGGATACCTTCGTGCCGCTCGAAAACGCTGTCTTCAATGATGGATTCGTCACTGCCCCAGGCTGACACGGCTGAACCATGATTTGCGATGCAATCCGTGACAAGAAGCCTCTGAATCTTTGCCTTGGTGGCTTATAGATCCCTTTGCCTTGGTAAATCAATCATATCCCAAAAACACTAAAAAACTAAGAATTCGTGGGTATAAGCCACCCAGTTGCAGTGGAATCTTTCAAGTAGAGTCCCGCTCCGTTGTAAATCTGAGGGCTGACCGTGGGCGAAGTGCAATCCATTCTGCTCAGACTCATGTCCCGCAAGGTGGCCGGAGAACCAATCCTCAACGGATCTCAACGGTGCAAACCGATAAAAACTGCATGAAGATGGCCCTGGCACAGGCCCCAGATACCTGGAGTTTCTGATGTGTTCTTTGTTTGTTTGTTGGTTTCATGTTTCCCTGTTCTGATGTGTTCTCTTTCCTTGACTTTCTGAGATCTTAGAATCGCTGGCATGTGGGTGCAAATCAGCTTGAAACACAAGAATACCACCACAAAAGAGGAAGACGGCTGTGTCCCGGCATGAATTCACCTCCGAAACTACATGCAGTGGTTTCCTGATCAAAGATCACAACTCATAGCTGTTTGGGGGCACCCTAACTGTACGAACCAGCCATCCACGATGACTTTCGGACTGCAGCAGTCCAACCGGCCCAAGCGTGGGACGCAAGCAACCTTGCATGCCTGGGAAAAATTCACCAGCTATATCAAGCTATCAGTGGTGATGTGTGATCATGCTGACTATGCCTGAAGTATGCTGAAGTTGTAGCTGCCTCCAAGCTGGTTGTAGTTGCTTATACGGTACACCAAAGGGGCTGGTCACTGCAGTTTGCATCGTTGTTCGCCCCAAAAATGCAACAGTGCGAGCGACCATTCTTTTCTTGCGCGACCGTTTAAGTCATTCCAATACGTTACAACATGTTACAATATCAGATCCCATCAGGCTACCCTGGTCACGCTATCTGAGAAGCAAAGCGGGTACAAATTGCCATGGCCAGTGGTTTAATGGGATGCTCTCCAAGGCTCAATGCAAATCCTGCACCAAACTCAGCGCCCACCATGGCAGCACAGTTGCCACGGATGACTGTCATCTTCTGCACTGTCACATGCCCTGCGGCTGCATCCAGCAGCATGAAGCGACCCAGGCTTTCGAGGTCGAAGATGGTCTCATCCCCGAGTCCTGCCGAGGAACACTTGGTGCTATCCGAGAAACTGGGAGCCATGATGACCCTCATGCCGCCCCGCATGATGACAAGTAGCAGACTGGTCAGGGATTGCCTTGCACCCCTTGGGTCCCCAGGGCTGAATTGTGTAGCTATACTTTGTTTTGTAGAGGATGACAGCTGCCTTTTGCTTCCGTAGACTGGTGCGGACGGATGTCCCTGATGTCCTTCGCTAAGCAACTAACTCACGCCGCGATACTGCTACATGATGCTACATGTAAGTGGCCTCCCAAAACAAAACAACGAACTCACGGGGGTGCTTTTCAATCAAATGGGCTGCAGCCCTATGATGGAACCCATTCCACGGACCACTCATGGATTGGCTCACCAATCTAGAGATCAGCCATCAGCCTATAATCATCCATGTTGAATATTACAACCATTGACCTGTTGGGAATGGTTACCATCTTATACCAGGTCCTTCTATCACGCAATAATTTCATCAATCTCAACGGTAGTGGGATCCTGCTCCCAACGAGCTCGTTGCTTTCTGTGGCAGCGCTGCATGGTGAACCCTGTGCCCTGGACCTCATGAAACCTGCACCGCAGTTCGTTCGACCCGTCCGTCCTTCAATGGTAAAATTGCTCTTACCAAGGCTCCCGGGGTTCAGGTTTCGGTTGAGGCCTCCCCTGAAGATGCCAGCACCTATGCGGATGATGTCATTCACTTGCACCTGACTGATGGCGTAGCTCAAACTCAAACAGGGCGATTGCTGGCAATCTCCCACGTCTCCACCTGTGCCACGAACCAGCAAGACGTCAGAGGCACCTCTCCAGACGGTCAGAAGCCCAAGGAGGGTCCGGAGATAGCGCATGACGGTCACGTCATGTCGTGCTGAGGCACGATCTTGAACCGAAACCCGCAGCGAGTACGCCCAGTGACATACTCCAAACATGAGCCAATGACGAGTCAGAGCCTTATCCCTCTACAAGTCACTAGCTCTGGTCAAATGAGGGAGCTTGATTTTGCTTGGTTTATCCTTGGCTAATGTTGCGTAGTGTTGGCAATCCTAGGTTTATTGTCGGCTACGAATCAGGTTCGATAGATGATGCGTAGCGGATGATGGGCCACGGTCAATGCACATGTCAGAGGCTTTGCACCTCGTGAGGTTCTCCTAGTCGTATTTCAAGTCAGCAGCAGCACCAAGCAGCATTTATAATCAAGTAAAGTCACGTGACGTATGATGACGGCAGCCATGTTTGTCCCGGATCTAATGTGGTAAAATATGGTCACAGGGCTTCCTGTTACCATACAGCTGGGCCTCAAGCAGCGCTGCCACATTCGCTGGTTTGGTCTGTGCAATATGCAGATGTACTTGGGAAGAAAGTGCAACAAGAATCACTCCTACCAGCAACCACCAAACTAACTGTTAAGAGCTATTTTGTCACTCGTTTTATGCTTAAAGTCACTTCGAGTAAACTCCTGGGCTTAACATGTAGCAGTGCCTTCGCTTGATGAAATGAATAGTCTTTGCAACATTAATATTGCAAATGAATGAGCGCCTCCAGTCAGGTTCCTGGTCATGCCCCAACGTCGGCGACATGACCACTTTTTGGCATCTGTGAGCCACAAATCTGAGCTGCCAATGTGCGAGATCCAGCAGTAGAGCTCAATTCCCTATATTTCATGGTAGATCAAACGCTATAAATTGAGGGGGTTACAAATTTAATGCGAAACCAAGGCGAACTTGGGGGATACCCCCTATTAATCAACCAGGAGTTTAGCTTCATCCTGGGTTAACATTAGGCCCGAACTGGGGGTTTAACAAACCGGATCGTGCTTAAAGTGTCAGGGCTCTCCAGTAACAGGAAAGGGGCCTGCTTCTCGCATTCATGCTAGAGGATTGTGAACAAGTCCGGGGAAGGCCCGGAACGTCAACTGTGTGTTTGCGGGCATGGACTTGTCATAATCGATTTTTCTGAAATCAAAACGCTGCCGTTTCTTGTCACTGTTCGATAATGTTCCCCTTGGAATGCCTTGGACATATCTTCGCAAATGCACATCCAGCTTCTGTAAGCAATCTCTCTTTTGCCTCGTTCCAGCTTCAAGAAAAAAGATTGCCTAACCTTAACCTAAAGAAAATATTGGACTCCTGCTGATTTTTCAGGGTCAAAGGGACTGCCACATCCCCCCTCGCGGCTCCAGCAAGCTGTTCAATGCTACAGCTTGACCAAGATGTGTAACAACTGCTGTGTTCGCTGAGCAATCCAAACCAGGAACACCAGAAGTGCTCACCCCTTGAAGCAAAGGAGGGCTATGGATGGCGTGGATTCCTTTGGCAGTGCCTAGGGCATTGCACGACGGGGAATTCACCGCAGCTTGGCTGCGCTCAGAGATTTGCTTGGCCGTCATCCGCCATCTCCATGGGCCCCAGTGGAAATCGCTTCTCCACCTTGGGATGCGCCGGGTCCAACAGATCCAACTCAACAGCCCCCAAACTGGGAATGGCCACGTTGCCTAGCCATGGCCCAGCTTGGATGCCAGGGCCATCCTTCCCGGGCAGCCAGCTATCCTCTGCTTCCCAAGGTGCTGGAGCATCTCCAAGGCCGTCGAAGGTGATTCGCACGATCATGTGCTGCGGAACCTCACGGCCGCACTGCAACACTTCCGTGTGGAAAGTCCATGCAGGAATCAATGTGTGTGTCTGTGCTGGCATGTCTTTATACATATGTAAACTAAACTCATATGTAAAATATAGATATATATATATATATATACATTTATGCGCATGTTCAGAATCATGAAGATATGCAGGTGTAAAAAATGATAAAAAAATGTAACTAGGCTATGTGCATGCTATGTGCACGCAATTGCCTATGTTAACGCGTGATTTTGTGTGCCTGTACGCATTGTCGGTCTGGATGCACATGACTTCCCAGGAAAAACAACTACCGGCGCGCTCCAGACAGCGGCCAAAGCTGTCTAGACTCTACATTTCAGCCCTGGTCTGAGCGTTTTCAAACACGCCATGGTTCAAGCTCCACCCCACTACCCACGGTCAATCCATCACCAAAATTAGATCCATGAACTACTGTATGAAGATTGAAGATGTTCAAATGTCATACGAGTGGCGGACGAAATTATTTGTTTGGGTAACCATCATTTGGTCCGGACCCGCTTTTCAGTCGGACCTAGTCGCTTTTGCGGGTTTCTGCGTTTCAGCATGATTCGTGCTTTGGATCTTATGTATTTCTTTATTCATCGTTAACTAATTAAGAATAGACATTGAACAAACAGCAAACTCTATTTTCCTTTGACCAAGGCATTCAGCAAAGGCTTGGGCCGTCATGGCCGCATCAACAAGCTCACTTGTATAAAGCATGGACCGGAAAAGGGGACCTGGTGGCCCGAGCCCTGGAATTGATGAAACTGGACTCGCTTTGGACTCGCTTTGGACTCGCTTTGGGACACACTTGAATTTCCAGAATTTGGCCTTATGAAAAGATCAGGGATGGCAGGGACTCGCTTTTCAGTCGGACCTACTCGCTTTTGGGGGTTTTGACTACTTCTCTAAAACCGATGATTCCACGATGATAAAACTAATTGACGATAATTTTGTCGGATGCTCTGTAGTTCCAACGATTGATGGGTTGATGACATTTGATGACCATCGTCTGCCAGTGGTGAATTATCAACATGACGTTCACGCTCATATGGCAGTGGGTCAAAACCCCATACCCCTAGTTCCCCCATCATTAAGCATTGTTTTCCCTGTAAAATTGTTGGTTATTTACCCTGATTATTGGTTGGTTGATATTGACCCATAGCCATATGCCTACATCGATTTCACCAGCAGCAGGGACTCACCAATCAACTGCCTATCCAAACTCCTTCCATCACAGCGGCCGTGGTCTCGATCGCTTCCTCCCTGTTGATGTGCATGAGCCAGCCGTACATCATCCGTAAGACTGCCTAGCCCAGGTGGGAGATGGTGGGAGCAAGGAGTTTCTTCTGATATGAATTCACCGCGAGTGGATCCATGGTCCGGTCATAAAAACGAATCATCATATTATCCAGAGATGAACCTACCCACACACACACACACACACACACACACACACATGCGGTGGATATTGGTGAATCAGCAGCGACTTGCGGCCATGCTGGTGGCTTATGGATTCCATCATCGCCATCAGCCTAGAAATGGAGATACCCTGCCCGGTGCTTCAGTACTTCCACCGGCCTGGTGAGAAATGATCAGAATAGGCTGCTGGATCCGCTCCAAATGGGACATCACAGATTCCAGCCTCGCTTGGAGCATCCTTTTCAAGCCAAAAGCTCTGCGAAGTAGAAATGCTATTTTTTCACTGTTCATCTCATTTCAGGCAATTAAGGGTCCTTCCCCTTGCTGAGTCGAAATTCTCCCGAGTAAAACTTGAATGGAAATGAAACTGGAATACATCGATCGAGTGATTGTTTTTGGGATTGATTGGGCACTGTCAAAATGACCACCGAAACTACTTACCCCCATTGTGAAGTCGAAAGGTGCCCCCATAGCATGTACATCTGGCAGTTTTGCGGCTCCGTTCGATAGACCTGATTGATTCACAGGACCCTGTAGCACCCCCCCTTAGCCAACAGGTCATGCATGGTCATGCTATGTTTGGCCAGGAAGGTGCAGAAAGTTCACGAAAAACGGGCACTGACTCATAGGATATCATATGGGATACACGGACGATATCAGTTATCATAAGTTGGGAGCCTCACGGAAATTCCAAAATATGGGGATACAAATGGAATATCCAAAGTGCTCAAGGAAGAGAAAAACCTGAAGACCTT
>VSDK01023142.1:355793-378293 GCA_009767595.1 Symbiodinium kawagutii
AACAAAAACAACAACAACAACAACAACAACAACAACAACAACAACAACAGTATCATGCCGATGAGACGGACCGTGGTGTGGGCCGATTGACGCGAAACCCATAGCCAAGTTGCCATCTTTTTGGTGTAGTTCCTCAGGTTGGAAAAATGCACAAGAAACCACTTGTTCCTGCCATTCCATAAGAGCTCCCGCGGAAACAAAAGAGCTAGCAATGCAGAACTTATCAAAACTGAAAACACACATCCACTGAAAACAAGGGGCTGAACTGGTAGAAACACATCCGAAGACTTGCAATGTCCGGGAAGCCAAAACTTATCCTTCTACAAAAGGAACCAAACTTGTCAGTGCAACGGTGCAGCAAGAAGCTACCCTTCAACCTCACCAATTGCCTGTTCACCTGTCGGACCCAGTGGAATCATTGCATAATCCAGCTCAAAGACATCATGTGGATGAATGGGGTGCTGTCTTCCGAGCCATCCATTTGGATCGGCACGTAGTGGTCCTTTGCAGGGCATCGTTGCTGTTCACAACCTCTTGCCACAGAGTGACCATCAGCCATTGAGAAAGCTGGACGTTTCGGCTGCCAATCGGGAATTCCAAAGAGTTGGATGACGCGATGTGACACGTGTACATTGACGAAAACATGGGAATTTTCCAGGAATCGCCCCTGCCTTCAGCAACCCATTGGAGTCCCATGCACCCGGGTCCTGGTAGTGAGTGATCAGCTCTTGGCTTTCCTTCAAATCCATCCCGCGAAAAGCCGCCAAATCTGCAAGGTACTTGTCGCCTGCACGTCATCGCCCTTGTGTTGAACTGGAAAGACACGGGGCAGTTTCTACGGCTGGTCACATGCCATGACCAAACTGCTGGTTGGAGTCCATGGGGTATGTTGGAGTGTTCACATACCATGCCCTACCCAATGAATTTGTTGCTTCACAACTCAAAACCACCACCAGTACTGGTGGTGGGGCCCCGGCCCTTGCTGCTGAGTACCACCAACAACGATTTCCCACTGGCAGAAGCACGTGCCATGATCAGCAGCGACTGCCAGTCCCAGCGGGTTCGATGACGGTCCTTTCGGGTCATCCACCGTGATCTGGATGAAACACACCTCTGCCTTCAGCTCATCTTCCAACTTCTGAGCCTAAGATGCGCTTGTCACCTGCATCACCTTTGTCGGAATGATGCTCCAAGGTGTCTTCAGAGTGATGGAGCGTTTGCTGGAAGGGCCTGGGAAGAAACATGTCCCCATCAATGAACTCCCCTTCCAAGTCATCTAACCAAGCATAGCAGTGATACCCTACATCCCAGCTGGAATAACACCCTGCTTATACCTCAAAATGCTTGACAACCATATAGATCCAGCTGGGCATGGGCGCGTTGGCTGCACTAGTTCTCAGCCCAAGCGTCCATCCAACGGCGGTGCCACTTGGTGTGCGCACTCCACATGGACTGAGTTGATGCCACAGTGTCGCTGGATAGGATGATGGCGAAGCCACCCGTACCCTGCGACGAAGTCCTTGGCAAGGCCAAGGATGGCGAAGGGTAGAGCCATGCCCTGCCAATCTTTAGGTCCTTTTGAATAGAAAGGGCTAGACCTCTGGATGCAAAAACCATCAGAAATCTATGGATAGGCCCATGTCACATCCTGCCAATCTGGATGTCTTGAACCCTTCATGCAGTCTTTTTTCACGCTGAGGCGACGAAGTTCGGAGCCAAGTTGCTGTGCAAAGTCATAGGGGTCGTCGCTCCTCAACTGCTGTGGCTGGGCAGCTAGGCTCGAGGGCAGATTCGGCAGCACTCAGAAAACACGGAGTGTGGGATCCCCTCGGCCCTACTGAGTTAACGTTTGCCAAATAGGGATATTCTAAGGGTTTTCTGTGAGAATTTCTATGGTTATCCAGTGGTTGGTAATAGATAGTAATAGGGGAAAACAACCATCAAGAACCAAACACCACAGCAAACAAGAACCAATTTTACTGGTTATCACTTGGGCAACCCATGCCACAAGTACCAACACAAACAAGAAATGCTGCATTCCATTCCATCGAATGACCAATCAATCCGGTTTTTTGAGCCTGCTCCACCAGAACAGTTGCAGAACCAAATTGACAGAAACTTGACTTTGACTTTGAAGCCATCCGAGAGCTGTGCCCGCTCGCTGAAATTGACAGAAATCCCTCCAATAAAAAAGGCCAAGCTGCGAATTTGATGTGTCGAAAAAACCTGCAGCGCAGGCTGATTGTGCCTTTTGATGCACATGACCGGCAATGTCTGGTTTTCGATTCGGCCTGAAGCTTACCGTCACATGCCTACCGTAAACGCAAGACTATCTGAGGCAAGAAGTGACTCAACATGACTCAACATTCCCGGTTGATTACTGCTGAAATGCAAAACGGCTAACTGATAAGCTCTGGTTGGAGTTCAAGTTGGTTCAATGGCAAGGTACTTGTAGGCGCAGCCTTAGAAGCATGGTTTTTGAACCCTAGTGGCTGCGCTAACCCCTAGAAGCCTCATGACTTACCAGCTACGACCCCTGGGGATGCACATCCAAGTCGCACCGTGCAACCAAGTTGCTATGAAGGTCCTGAAAGAATTTCTCGTCGCCTCCGCGGCCCTGATACCTCAGCTTCACCCACGCAGCTCCAAGGTTGAAGCCTTGATGCTTATGACCCAAGGTTTCCTTGATGGCTATCACTAGGTTTCCAACAGCAACTCATGGGTCAAAGCCCTAGAATTTCCGGTGCCCCTAAACCCTAAGGGCCTAAGGCTGGTGATTTTCCCACATCTTCCGTTGTTTCAAATCGCCGAAAAGGGACTCCATGACGTTGAAAATCGCCGCGCGCGAACCATGGAAGAACTCAATGTAGCGCTTCAGCTCGCGAGCGGTGTGCGATTTCCCACGCATCCTTGGTCGGAGACGGATGGGTGACCATCCAACTTAGCCATTGGTTACTAACTATGCTTAGTAACTACCCTAAGGGAGGGTTATGTCATTGATAAGTCGGTTGCTAACCATGGATACTAACCAGTTAGTGGGATGATCATCCAAGTACGGATGGATCACAATGCTTGGAGAAGGCCAGATTTTCATAGGTCGGATGCGATACCTATGGAAACCTATGGTGGGGCCCCCACAGGTAACTGGGGTTATGTCATTGAAGTGGCTATAGATGGCTATAAGTATCTCTAGTTCATAACTTGCACGCTTGCATGATCAAAGCCATGAATGCCCGTCGCCAACCACACTGGGGCTAATATCAATCACCGATTCCTGATCACTGGCGCTGTGACCATGTGAGATGCAGCTCAAAAAGCGCGGATGTGATTTCGCAACTGCTCCTGGCAGCACATGACAAAATAAACCCATCCAAAAGAGCAAGTCCAAATGTGCACGAGTAGAGACGCATGTCACTCTTTGCTTGAGAATGTTTAAAAGGTGGCGCATGGCCAGTCCAAATTCAACATTGCCTGTTGAGGACCAAGGATCAGAGAAATTGGGTACCCGTGCTGGATGTTCATGCCCATTTCGGTTGAGCAATGAACCCATATCCATGCCATGGTTACTGACGAATGCTCAGCCAAATGAATATCCCGTGGATAACATTAATCAGCGGTGGATATGGCTTTGATAACTGATGAATCCATATTTCTGCTCAAAGTATTGATCAACTGCCAAAGCGGTGCAATGACAAAAGCCAAAGCCCGATCAATCCAAAGAAAAATTGGTCTTCTGTGATCAGGACTTCAACATTGCGGCTGACATACGCCGGCGTCAAACGGACATGCCGTCCCATCTGGTCGAAACCATGTTGCACGCATGATGCCCATATGTTGCGCACATGATCACATGCATTCCACTCCGTTGGACCACATGGAATAAGATAGATACATCATACACCTGACTTGACATGTTGCTATGCGACGTCAGATTTCATTGCCCAATCACTGTGCCATTTCTATTTGAATGACGACTGCCGTTGCCATTGTCCATCGTCACTATCAATACAACGTTGCGTTCATGTGTGACATGTGTCTCCGGAAATTCTGTGCATCAGCTGCATCGCAATCGATTATGGACATCACGTTGCGTTACATTGCATGCTTGCTGGAATTGCCCTCAGTATCCTCATTACATCAGATTGCATCATTTTCTATGACGTCTATACCTCTGCACGTCCAGATGTTACAATACCTTTTGCTACCGTTGGATCAATATACGTTGCCTTCGATTATGATACCTTGCAGCAGCCCGTCATTACTTTGCCTTCCTGGCATTTCATCACAAACAACATAATAAAGATAGGCACAACCCAAAGTAAAATGGGAAATGGCCGACAGACGTCAATGAATCATGATGAATCATCAACAGTAAAACCACCAAACATCCGAGGGAAACCCTTGACATCCCTGGTCGACCATCGGGAAAAAGCTTCCTGCGCCAAGAGTCGGGAGACCCAGAATCGGCGCAACGTGACGTTGTGACCATTGCTGCCTGGCGAGTTCAAGCCGGTACCTACCATGACTTGCCGGGGGACCTGCCATGAGTTGCAGTTACCTCACCGTTGCACCCACCGGAGGTGATTGACAGATTCGGTGGCGTGTGACCCTGTTTGGAATCACCAACACAAAGCGACCCTGCGTTTTGTCATTGTCAGAGCGAAACTTATCTATAATAAGGATGAAATTTCACCACTTGCTGAAACCATGGCTGTGTCTGCTGATAGTTCATGATCGTTCCCCTTCATAGATCCAACAATGGTCGTGCCTACAGCTGCGAATGCACAACCTGCAGCGAACTGTCAAGTCCCATTTGGGAAGACACACCAGATCACCAGATCACCGGGGTATGTGGCCGCTATGGAACCGCGGCCCCCCGCAACCGCCGCGCGCAACGCAACGGACCGCCCCGTGCGCTGCGCTGCTCTGATCGTTGAACCGCTCGACCTCGCCAGGAGCGGTTGAGAATCAGCATGAAACTCGGCCCTCAGTGGTTAATGATTATGGCTAATGATTTATGATTCATGGTTACTCAGCCAGCAGTGGTTAAGTATTATTCATGATAATCATGATTGATTAGTAAGAATTTTTGTGATGCTTTTTGGCTAAAATGGTTATATAGCGCATGATATAATGACAATTGTGGTTATAATCACAATTGGCTCAGATGGTTATTATGAGGTATAATGGTTATTCTGATGATTGAAAAACACTTCTATAGGTTAATGTTTATGGTCAATGGCTAGAGTGATTAATAACAGAATCCTCATAACGATGGATCTCTCTAATCATTTTTTGATGGTTTTTTGGCTGAAACGGATCTGTGTACAGCCCGGGCACAAGGCGCCCTCTCTTCACCGTGCTTTCCAAGCGGCTGGTTTGACCCTGCCGAAGCACTTACCAGACTTTGCAGGCCTGGGCCTGCAAACAAGAGAGGCGCGGCAGTCAGGAATCCATCTGCACCCCTTCCCAAGATCATCGCCGTCAAGGTCATGATATTTTTTGCAAGGGCTTCCAGGGGGTTTGCCCGAAAGAACCACACAATCTAAACACTCGCAACTGAGATCAGCATTTGATATACAACAAGAACTGACCAAACCAAACAGGGAACGAAAAAACACTTCAGGTGTTTCAGCTCTGCAACCGAAGCCACGTTCTCAAAGCCGTCCAGGTACTGCTGGCTCAGGCCACCTCAGCACCAATCAACAATCAAAGGAGGAAAAAAACCCTCCACAATCCCCACTTATGATGATTTCATGGTATATTAACCACTAATGGTAATAATGCTATATTATATAACTACATAATCATCAATTGTATTAACCCCAAAATGAAAAGTGGTGGCCGTTTTTCTGCTGAGAAAGGAACTGGTTCCGTCGATCGCTTTCGCGGTTGCAGAGTCCGATGGCTCAAACTTTTGCATCACACATCCTGATCGATCAACAAGGCACGAGGTGCCAGTTGTGATGAGGTCTGCAACCAAAAAACAGGTTTACACTCATGACATATCCCAAAAAACCAAACACCATGAAAATCCATGAGCAAAACCTCGAAAACCTACGAAAAGTCCATGACCAGAACCCCAAAAAGCCATGAAAATCCTTGAGCTAAAGCCCCAAAAAGTTACGAAAATCCCCTGCTTTCCGTCATTTTCAGGCATTGCTGAAGTTCCCTGAGCACAGCTCCAGCTTCACAGCAGCTGCACTGCCTGCATGGATGCTGAAGTGCTCCCCGTTGTCCTTCAGGAAGTCCTGTGGGCCCACGTGTGGTTCAATGAAGCGGCCTGTCTCGAGAAATGATGAAGGAAACATGATGATGAACCCATAGCCATCCATAGCCATCCATAGCCATCCATGGCCATGCACGGCCATCCACGGCCATCCATGGCCATCCACGGCCATCTATAGCCCACCCCGTGGCGATTTCCTTGGCACCGGGCAGCACCGGGACACCCACCCGCCGTGACGCCTTCAAGGTGCTTCGACGACCAAAAAGCAGCTCCAAAGCCCGGGGCACTGGCACTCCGTACCTGGAGACTCGCGTGCCGTGGTGAAAGAATCGGTGCAGAAAACAATATATTAATGGTGGAATATAGGTTTTATATTGAAGTTTTATATATGTATTTTGAAATATATATATATATATACACATATAAATTTATAGAGTGTAATATTAAATATTAATTGTGTAGTGGTATTAATGGTGTATATACATACTACTGTGTATGATGAATATATAGTACCCAATTGGTTTATTTATGGTTAAGTGGTTTGGTGATGGTATATCGTATGTAACAATTGTTTTAGTAATGGAAAATAGCTATATATATATATATATAAATAATTATATAAACATTTTGATATGCTGTATACTATATATATAAATAAATAAATAGATATACTGGAGACTTGATAATTAATAGTAGTTTTGATTTATATATATATATATTTATTTATTTATTGATTTATTTATATTTATATTTATGATATATAGTATCCAATCGTTATTGATAGTTCAGCGGTTTAGTAGTGGCAATACATATGTATGTGTATATATGTTTATACATCTTTCTCTCTCTAGTATTCCGGTGATATATCTTACATATGGTATCTAAGATTTGGTTTCTCAATGGTAAACAGATGGCGTAGAATAAACCAATAAAAATATTACTAATATAATGCAAGGCATCTAATTATCTATATACAAAGGTGTGTATGTGTAAATATCTATATGGTATGTAATGGTGTTCGTTAATTCGTATTTTGTAGGATATAAGTCGTAGTAATTGGTGATAATAGTAAGTATAATGGTATTGATTTACTTGTATTCGGCATCAATGGCATATATCATAAATGTATTTAGCAAAATAGTATTTAATAGTCTGTGAATGGTACCATAGTATTAGTTTTATAATAATACTATATTGGTGGCGATACTGGTAGGAATACTCAAATAGTTTATAGCAATGGTATTCATACCAACGGTTTTTGGACAAATGTGGAACTATCCATTATTGTTAGAAATGTGCAGCATATGAAATAGCCAATCGTTTTCTCAGTAACTAATTACTCATTACAAAAGAAACTGATAAAACTATTGGCATATGCAATGGATGTATGGTGGCTGGCACCAGTGTAATCAACTTACCATCATTAATCATGATCCAGAATTATCAGTGGATAATATTGCCCGTGCTATATACTGATCCGCTATGAGCACTACCAGATGATCAGATAGTAAGCCCAGTCTACAACTAATTATCATCGAATCACTCACTATCAGTCCTGCTATAGGTGTGACTATTCAATACTTGGTGTAGCAATAATTATCATAATCAATAATCCGTCATCATGACTGATGGTATAGCTATTGGGATGGCAGTATAATAATTACTGACTCATGCTACTTGATACGGGATTGAAAACTACTGTGGGTGTTGCTATTGGCAGAGTAAGCACTAAATAAATGGTTTGACGAGGGTTCAAAATAACTGCCAGTACAACTATTGACATAATACCACTTTCGAATAGGCTTTGAAACATTTTGGTGGCATGACAATCAACACAGGATAGCTCGTGGTTGGAATCTATTGATTATGATTAATCAGCCACTAGATGTCCAATAGCTGTCATCGAAGAACAAGTAAGAATGAAAAAAGATATCAGCATCGATGAGCGTTACTCGAAATCGATGGTAACCATCATTCTCCGACAATCAATGATGCATCCATAAAAGTATGGGATCTCAAGTGCATGATGAGCACATTGGAGGCAAACTATGTCCACCATGTAGGAACATACCCAACAAACCCTGCATCGCTCAGGATTCTTAAGCATCAACCATGTCAACCCTCTATCCATAAACCTTGTCTCCTCTTTGTTCAAGTGACCGTTGTAACGTTGTATTCTTGCGAGCGCGCTTGTTGCAAAGAATAGATCGGCATAGAAAGGGTAGCCATGCAGGAATTGTCTAAGTATTGTTCGGTGTGGGTATTGACAAACATTTCTTGTGAGTGGGTGTTTGTGTTGTTGGGTGTGCATGTGTGTTTGTGTGTACGTGCGCACGTGCGCACATTGGTTGACTTACTCGACTGTTGTTTGCCCGGCGTTGCACCGATTCAAACAATCTAATGAACATATTCGTGTACGTGTATGTGTGTCCCTGTGGGTAGCCGGGTGGGGAGGTTCTGAGGTGCTCACGTACGTACGTATTTAAGGTTGGCTGTCGCATGTACGCCATCTGCACCCATTAGGCCATACATGCTTTGATAGCCTTCGTTCCAACAAACACCATGCCAGTACCTGCCTGCAGCAGTACAAGTCGCCCAACTCTGTCACTGACAAGCTGCGGCCGTTCAGCACACCTTGCGCACAAGTCAATTCCAGCTGTCACTCTCTGTCTGCGCGCAGAAGCAGAAAGGCAAGCAAAAAAGAGAGAGAGAGAGAGGCAGATGCAGATGCAAATGTAGATGTAGGAAAAAGTTGAAAAAGAAGAAAGGGGGATACAAGATCAACTTCTGACAGTTAAATAGTCTGAGGCAGCCACCTGACTTCCCATCCACATTTGTCAAGCCATGTCTGACACGTCAAATCTACGTTCCTAATTGTTTGTCTACCCATGGATCTCTCTCCGGATCATCATATACCTCAGCATGACAAATAAACAAAATAACCATTTCACTTTTCGCTTCGATGAAGACTCTTGTTGAATAAAAAGACCGTGTCACGTGCTGCCTCCTGAGGCAGTACAAAGCTTCAAATGCCTTCACGCACCTCCCATCTAAAAACACAAAGCCCCGCGTCGTCACGTACCAGCTTCTCACCCCTCCTAGCCCCACACGCCGCTAAATGCGAGACTCAGAGCACTGGGGGTTTAATTATAGACTTTATTTTAAAAAAACAAGCAGACTTGATTGAATCAACTCATGAATCTTCATCGTTGCAAAGCACCAAATGGCCGCAACCCAGCAATCAAGCATCGTTCGCATCCGCCTGCAAGCTGTTGAAGAAGCATGTCCTGCAGGCAGCCCCACGATGCCACCCTCCAAGCTAGGTGGAAACATGTGGCGTCAGAGGTTTTATCCATATTCGGTGATTAGTTGCGCCATCCCAAGAATGTGCATGTCAATTAGGAGATCATATTTAGGGTTTTTTTTGTCAATCTTTGAAACGACCAACCAGCCTGCGATGTCCAGCGAATTACGCAGGCAAACTACCAATCTCAGCTGCGCAACGCATCAACCCTGTTTATCCATCAAAATTCAGGGGGTCCCGCCGCAAAAAAGCTGGGGGCTTCCTCCCAAAAAAAACACCAATACTGACGCCTTAGAGTTATTTAAGGTCAGGAGTAGAAAGGAGGGAACAAAATGGATGAAGGAATTGAGAAGGTGACGGGGAGTGACATCTATATTGATCCATCTATGGATCTATCTGTCTATCCATCTATCAGATCAATCCATCTATCCATCTGACTGTCTGTCTGTCTGTCTGCCTTTCTTTTTCGTCAGCGCGGGTTCACGCAGTGGGTTCGTGACAACACCCAGCATCGTGACGATTTCTTTTCTGGGGCCAATAACTTCCGGAGAACTCTGTCTTGCGCACGTGGCACGAGCATACGGAGCTGATCTGTTGTGTGATACCCTGGTAGCATGCGGATTTTTTCGACTTAGAAGATCTGACGAAGGTCTATCCAATCATCCTTTTTGACGATTCTTTTAGTATTAAACTAAGCATTTTGGGGGGGCTCCCGATTTTGAGAAACCACCACCTCTAGTTGTCTTTAACCATTCTTCTTAAATTATAATCGTTAACTTTATAGTATCATCATAAAACCATATTATATTGTAACCATATTGTTGCACCATATCGTCAAATCATTGTCAACTGAAAAATTATCATCATATTTTCTTGCTAACCACTAAGAATTCTTGTGACATCATCATCCCCTACTAATCCCCTATTAATAAGCACCATTACCCATGGGCTTACGCCACAGCCAACTCCTTCCACGCTTGGGTGGGCCCTCCTTGGAGATGTTCACCTGGACCAACAGCGTGGCATCTGGCACCAGCTGCGCCTCGCCCAGTTGGTCGGAGCCTGGAGGATCGCCAGGTCATGGTTGGAATTGATTGGATTCATGATTTTCATAGGGATTTTGGGCCCCCCTGGTTATAAGTTGATTAAGATTCGCCAGTTCAGTATAGGTATATCTTCCATAACTGGTAAATTGATGATTTGGCTTGGAATTCATTGGATTCATGATTTTCATAGGGATTTTTTTGATGATGTGGATTGTGAAATTTCAATTTTGATTGGATTCCAGAATCAAAGCGGGATCCAATGATTATTTTCCCCAATTTGGTTGGTTGACAGATTCATTAGTTTCATTGGGGAAATTTTGGAATTGAAGATTAATTGAATGAACTATTTGGAATTGGTTTCATTCTTTGGAATTGGATTCATTGCTGGTTGGTGGTTGAACCGCCCCTCTAAAAAAAAATATATGAGTCAACCAACCAAATGTTAATAGATAATAGCGAAAAAAAATTAAAAAAAAAAAAAAAGTGTGTAAAACCACCAACCAGGGTTTCATAGAGGAAAATGAATTGGACTAAATGTTCCCTATAATTAGGCCCTATTGAATTGATGTGAATATAGACACAAGGTCGATTTTGTTGACTTGCGCATATTTTTTCATAGGGGTGGTTCAACCACCAACCAGTGATGATGATGATGATGATGATCATCATCATCATGATGATGATGATGATGATGATGAGCCATTCTGTTTGGCAGGCTAGGGGCAATATCATCAAAAAGGGTACCTGTAACTTTCAAAATGTAGCATACATCTTCGAAATGCAGGCATGCCACAGAAAGAACAATGGATAATTACCATACATACCCCAGAATAATGATGGAAAAAGCATATCTGTGATAAAACGGATCCCACTTGCCTGCTACTTCCAGGTGATCATTGCAACCAAAATGCTTCTTTTCAGCCAAGGAACCGGTAGGCAACAACCTTCAAGTAACAAGGTAGAAATCAGAAATCAAGATTGAGACTATGCAGTGACCATCGGCCAGTATCCATCACTAGGCTCACCACCATGAGCCAATACCAACTGCCAACCATCCCCATGACCACCACAACGGTTGTGAGCACCGCACCGGTGATCACCAGCTGCACCTTGAAGGACTTGCCCATCGCTTCTCGAGACTTGTGACACCTCAACGGGGCCGCAGCCTTGACGTGGTCAGATTTATCACGGCCGTGTCAGTGGTTCTCAGATTTGTTCAGAATTGCTCGTTCAAATACATCTATCCGTCGATCTATATGTCCGTCTAGCTGCCTTTCCACGATATGTTCGTCGATTATTATCTGTTATCTCTCTGTCTCTCTGTCTCTCTCCGCTTGGCTGTCCGCTGCCTCACAGTCTATCTACATGTCTGTCTATCTTTACCTCTCTGTCACATCATATGAGTTTCATGCATTTCGGGCTACCTGTTGGAAGCTGTGAGCCTACACAACTGCATGCTGAAGACTTCCGTGTAGCCTTGAGCTGTTGAGCTGTTGAGCTGAAATTTATGGGGCAATGAGCCGCTGCCAGGAAGACAGAAATAAGCAAACCACGCAGATCATAGTGAGTGGCCCAAAAAAAAAACATTAATCAAAGCACCCAAAGCCTGTCACTCTGCTCAATTCCTTGAACGATTTGATGATGAGAGATTCCTAGAAACATAAATGCCATGCCAACCAACCATATCCGGGGGGATTTTCGTATCCACAGGCACTGAACAGGAACCAACAACCCTACCAATATCCCTGGCCAGCGCTGCAGCTGTGTGGATATGAACTGCTTCCATATGCGTGTGTTTCCCATTTGATGTTGGCATTGGCCAATTCCGCACAAAAAATGAGTTGTCGTTGGTTTCTTGTTGATTGTTGTTGGTCGTTCGCTGTTGTTGATTGCAATTGCTTCTTCTTGGTCATGGTTGTCGTTGCTGACGGTGCTTGCTCGTTATCATTGTTGGCTGTTGCCTTTCTCATCGCATCACCATCCCCTTTCCACCTCCGCCGCGCCTCGGCCGCGCCTGGAAAGGGATGAGTTCTGCTGCAGCCACGCGGTCATAGAAACTTTGCACGGTCTGGCAGCCTTTGATGTTAAGATCCACTGAAGCTTTGACAACCTCGGCACTGCTCACGACTGGTGTGATTTCACTTGGGACATATCCCAGGATGAAGGGAACATAAGCTAAATTTATTGATAAGCCATGATAAGCCCACGAAAGAAAGGGATGGCTTGATGCCAGCAACTTCGTCAAAAAATGTAAACAGCGGGTCTTTCTCCAAGTGACATTGCCGAAAGTGCTCTTCACGAGAATTTCGGCCGTGACCGTGATGGGAAGCTCCTGTGGAATGCTTGCTGCTTCCTCAGCTGTAGCTGACCAGTAGTTGACTGCTGCAGATTCACCCTTGAAGAACCGAAGAAAGCAGTTGGAAAACAGGAGATGGATGGATATTGTCAATAAATACCCGGGAATAATGCATAGAGATCCACCGCTGGAAATGATGGATGGCATACGCGGAATTCTCTGAGATTCCATTGTGGGTGCAAATCACTGACGGTCACGGTGACAACTACCAATTCTCAGACTACAACAGCTTTGCACAAGCAGGGTGGTTTCTCAAAATCCGGGTACTCCTGAATCATCCTGTATTAACAATTTGTACACATAGGTTATAGACCCCCATTTTTTGAGAAACCCCCATATTCCCAGCTCACAGTCATCCGCTAAGTCTACCAAGGCTCCGTCACGAGGGACACCAAACCTTGGAAACGGCAAGATGTCGCGTCATTGGGAGCCAAACTGGCACCCTCATTGCACAAACAAATGACGTATATCATATTTGACACTAATAACATTGTATATATATATCTCTCTCTCTCTCCCTCTCTCTCTATCTATCTATCTATCTATCTATCCATCCATCTATCTATCTATCTATCTATCTATCTCTCTCTCTCTCTCTCTGTCGGGCATGACCGTCAGCAGTCGTCCCATCGGGACGCCCCAACTGTACAGGTCGTGCAGGTCAAGCACCCACTGGACTAATGGTACAGTACATCAAGTGTGGACCACAACGCTATCTATCTATCTGTCTATCTATCTATATGTATGTATATGTTTTACAGAATCCGAAAATGTAGAAAAATGATATCAAAAAAAGGACTTACCTCCCAAAAAAACAAATATAAAGTGCATCCTACTAGATCTATGTGCATAGTGAATATACAGATATGCTTCCACTGGGACATGCAGAAACAGAGAGAAAGAGAAAGAGATTCGCGTAAATTGTGTCCCTCCTGTTTGTGATGTGCAAGTGCGTAGGCGAATGCGGTGCCTCATAAGCCCACATCACCCTAAGCAACGAGAACAACTAGCAGCTCTCTTGCCAACTTGCCCAAGAATGAGACAAAGGGCATATGCAGTACCGACACCAAACATCAGCAGAACCAACCACATCCGGGAGCAGAGGGGGGAGGGGCGAAGCGCAGCCACAGCTTGGCAGCATCAACAACAAAGCAGAGCTATAACCATGGTATAGCTCTGGTACAGTATAAGCGTGGTTTGTTTGTTTGTTTGTTCGTTTGTTTGTTTGTTTGTTTCCCTGCGCTTACGAGCGACAAGGGATAAGCATGGTGTAAGCATAGGACAAGCATGGCACATCCACTAGGCACAGCAAGCACATTTTGAATGCTACCGATATACCTGGCACACAAATGTACGCGATAGGGTTTGAATATGTATGCGCAACTATGTACACATTATGACTACCATCTGGTTTCACCACTCCCTGCTGTAGCTCTTTAGCTCCCCCTTTAAAGGGATATAGGGATACCCGTGGCTCCGAATCGCTCCCTGAGAATCACCAGCTAGCTATGATACATTATGCCTGATCAATTTCAACAGCTCTGACATGTTCAGCCAGTTCTATGGAGCCAAGGGGCCAGATTCGACGGAAAATTGCTTCTGGTTGGCGAGGAAGTCAGCCCAGTTGTCGCTGCAACCCAGAATTGCCAGTGCGCGCTTCACAGTCCTACAGTGCTGCAAGGTGCCTAGTTTTGAGGAAGTTTGTGGGTGCATCTAGGTTGAACCAATGGATTTCTAGGCTGAGTATGGCGGCATGGCTACGGCTGCCCTATGGCCGGCCTGGACCATTTGTGGCGCCAGTTGGTTTTGGGAACACTCTGGTTGTCCCCAACCTGGTTGCGTGGACAACTTTCACCATAGAAATAGCATGAAATAGCTGGTTTACCCGCTCAAAATGGTGATTTTTGCCTGCCAGGTCAGGGACTAGCAAACTCTGCTGGTTGGGCTCATGCCACTGGCTATCTCCCAGAACCAGCATGATAGCTCTGTGGCGATCTGCTTCATGGCTCCAAACCGTGACCCCCAACTAAGGTGAGACCCCGAAGGGCTCCAGTTACACAGTCCACTACCGCAGAATCGCACACATGGAAACTGGCAGATCATGTAAAACAATATGTCCATCATGTGTCATATCATAAAGTGTCCATCATGTCTCCAAGAATGTCCAGGGTGCCAACCAAGGGTGCCAAACGTGGCATGGGCACCACCGTGACTCGTGCCAAAGCACCCGCCACATTTGTGGCTGTACAGCATGGCCCAACCCGCGACGGCCACCGGGGACTGTGCCTGGCTTTGATGTTGTGGCCATGTCGTTACACCCCCCTTGCTTTCCTGTACAGCATGGCCAGCTCAGCGACGGCCACCGGGGACTGTGCCTGGCTTTGATGTTGTGGCCATGTCGTTACACCCCCCTTGCTTTCCCGCGGCTGGTGACCAGCGACATCCGTCAACATGCATCAACTATGGGGGGTGATAATATGCTCATCAATCTAGGGATGGTTGTTAAGTGCAATTGATATGGATCTACCGATCTAGTGCCTTTTGATGATTTTTGCAGGTGCCATGCCGCGGAGAATTGTGAGTGCTTTTCTGTTGGGCAACCTTTGTGCATTTCGGGTGTGGCTCTTGTCATCATTCTTTGCATTGCCCAGCAACGGCATGGCTACAAAACACGGCAAATCATTCAACTACCTCTTTGCTTTTTCATATGTTTCCACTCGCCTGCAAAAACAAAGGCTTTGCGTGGTCATGCGCATGCCGGAAACATCGACAAAACACATGCCACAGTACAAAACCCTGTAGTCTCCAGTGTTTCGTGCAACAGCCATCTAAAAAAGAATCCAAAAACAATAAAGAAGATTTAAAACAATATCAACCTTGAGCTCAAAAGACTACATACTGACATTCTGTCGTTTTGTGATGCACGAGATGCTGTGATTGCCATAGTGTCTGGCACCCTTGAACCCTCTCGTAAGTATTTGCTGAGTTTTTTTGGGGGGCAACTTATATGCAAAACCACGAGTATTTGCGTGGTTTGGGCCTGCCCCAAGCATCCACAAGACGCATGCGACATTGCAAAATCCCGTCATTTACATGTCATTTACGGTGTTTTGTGTACTGGCTCATCAGTAAAAAACATCGTACGGACGGCAACCGGCTTCGAAACGCGGGGAAAAAAGTGGTACTTTCTCCAAATCCAAATGCGAGTCACGTGCAATTTTCAATTAGCGTTTCGAAACCACTTTCTCCCCGGACATCCCCTAGAGGAGCCTCAGATTGGCATTGCCCCGGCACGGCTGTGTCTCAGGAGGCAATCCCAACCTCGCCCCGAACCTCGCCTTCAGCAAATCCACCAGCTGCTGTGTAAAGGCCGCAATGGTGGCAGTGACTTGGAATCGAAGCTCTTGACCCTCCTTCAAGGACAAGTCTTCAATCCTGGCGTTGCTGCGCCATGGCTCGAGGGGATAAGTAGCTGATGGCGGACATATCCGGGGTGAGAATTGACAGCCGGACTTGTAGTTTCTGACGAGGCTAATCCAATCACAAGGGCTCCCCTCTACACATCCTGAGCTCCTGTAAATCCCTTCACGTCCGCGTTCCTTCATCAGCTCACGATTGGCTTCGTGTAAAGACTCGCTGGTGAACACCACATCTTCACCATTGTACAGGTTCACTTTTGCGGGGTAGCAAGGTTACCCCAAAACATCCCAAAACTATCTACCACAACTATCTACCCCACTGGGTGCCCCATGCCCCGTTCTCAAGTTCTGATCACTGCTTCAGAAACTTCGTGGCATGGCCGAGCAGCACCTTCCCTTCCGCGCGCCTCTGGCTCTCTTCGAGAGCAACCCCATCAAGCAGCAACACCTGTGGTCCAACCGTCCGCTTCGCTGTGGAAATGATGAAGTGCTGAGCCATGGAAAACGATGAGCCATGAAAGAGACCTGGTTGCCAACTATCTTGGCCAATCATGGCTATCCGATTGCTGTCGGCGGCTATCCCGTGGCTATCCCATCTATCAGATGGCTATCATTGATAGCCTAATGCCTCGAGTATCCCATCTATCATGCCATGGCTTCAAAATGGTACCCTGCGCAGCCTTCAGTGTCAGAAGCCCATGTGGTAAACTGAGTCACTGACAAGCCACCTGTTTGAGATCTTTGAGGGCACCCCGGTCTTTTCCCTCAGGCAATGGCTGATGCTTCATATATGTTCAGCATATCTTTCATAAGCTACCACAAATACATTACTAATAACTCTGAATCTTAACCATTGGATCCCATTGGCTATTCATGCTTCATTCATAACAACCACTAATAACCGCTAATAACCACCAATATCCCACTAATACCCACTAATAACCCACGAATAATCACTAATAACCACTAACAACCCACTAATAACTCACTAATAGCCCACTAATACCCACTGACAACCACTAATAACCACTAATAACCACTCATAACTTCATGACTCCCAACCCACCACTGAATCTGAAGCCACTACTTCCCTCTAGAAATCTGGTTCCATCCCACGACCTCGCGGCTCCTCGCGGCTCGCCCGCCTGGTCCGGAAAGGGCATGGGCTCCACCAGCATCACGCGCTGCTTCAGACGCGACACCGTGTCCGATCCCTTCACGGCAAGGGACAAACGCACCTGTCCGCCTGGAGAAAGGCGCGCCTGACCTCCAGGATGATATGGATCAATAATTAGTGAGTTTATAGTTTATAATTGATAATGAGTTTTTAGTGATTAATATTAGTGATTAATATTAGTCGTCAATAAATTAGTGATCAACTAGTGATAATAAGAGAGTTTAAAATGATTAACTAGTAGTGATTAATATTAGTGATTGATATGAGTTATCAACTAGTGATTGATATTTGTGATTAGTGATAATGATGAACTATTGGTATTTTAACCCATGGTGAAACTATTGGTACTGTAACCCATGGTGATAAAATGACACTAGTTGATCATTAGTATCTGACTCTAGGTGAAGACCTGGTACTATGATGTGAATCAACAATCAATAATTAGCAATTAGTTTAAAAACTAGCTCTTGACCATAGTGCGGTACTGTTAGTTGCTGACTGTGGTGAAAAACTGGTTTATAACTAATGGCTAATTATTGTCAAATAATTGCTGATAATTCATTAAGATTCATCTAGTATATATTAGTAATAGCCACTATGAACCAGTCATTCACCATTCTCCAACAAAATCCAGCGAAAGGAAGCTATGCAAGGCTCCAATTAGTTTGGAGACAACGGTATCTTCCGCAGTTGCAACCAGGGCACCGTCACCACTCACCTGCGAAATCGCTGTGGCGATGTCAGCAGGGTGAAACTCCCTTACGATGGTTGGCCACTGGCCGGATGACAAGGTCCACAGCATAACTATCCTCCGTAACAGGCAATTCTTATGGTTGCCCTGGGCCTTGGCCCCGCTGTAGCACACATTCACGGTCACCTTCATGGGAATATGAAAGCCAGGAATTCGCTAGGCCTGGCAGCTGCTAGCACTGGGAGCACTCAAAGATTGCCAAGGTTGCTAAGAACCAACGACCAGAAGGGCACTGCGACTTTCAAAACATGTATCTTTGGGCATGGAAGCAAATGGAAATGACACACGCTGTGGCCATGCCCGTGACATCTTGACTTTTGAGTCTGCCTGGCAGAACTTCGGAAGACGATGGCAAGCAAACGCCTGAAGCTTGTAGCAAAAGAAATGGATTTCAACTGTTACTGACAAGTGGCAGTCACACCTGGAATCAAGATTGGTGATGAAAATCTAGTACAGTAGCCCATCTCCCTGCAAGCTTTGGCTCCTGTGGCCTGAATCCAACTTAGAATATGACAGGACATGGCTTCCTCTCTGACAATCTTCAGCACAGATCCAGACTCAAAACCTGGGACAACTTGTGCCTTGCCTTGAACTGAGATTGTGAGCTGGCAGGAGGAAAGAGTTTACACCTCCACTGGATATTGTACCAGAATGGCTGCGGGGCATGGAGAGCAGCAAGGTTTCAGCTAATTACCATCAGCTGCCCATTTTCCCGAGATACGACATGCTCAACCCAACGTGGCAGCCAACAAAACCTGAATCACTACACAGCACAGCCACGTGCACCAACAATGAGGTTTCATTGCCATATCACCACGGCCTGCCTCATGCCATCCCAAGATTCCCAAGGATCTACACGTGGCCCATGCGATGGACACCAAGTGGCACATGACCCGCCACCAGCCGCCTTGCCAAGCCCGGAAATGGTGGTGGCAACGTCACAGGTGCTGGATTGAAGGCCGAGGGCCGCGTGTACTTCTCGAGGTCTTTGGGATAGAGACCTGCCAAAGGGTGCCCCAGGGCCATGCCCGGCTCTAGGGATCCCTGTTGCGGCTCCATGGTGATGCGTTTTCAGGGCCAAGGCACGGGGATTGTGACTGTCACACCGGCTGGGACCCAAAGAGTTCACCAGCATCAAACCAGCTGCCAGACTACCTGCCAAGATGCCCCAAGATGCCCCAGGATGCCCAGTCGCAGCTTGCAGAACCAGCCCTATGACATGAAAATTTCCAAGCAGCAAATAGCCGAAAGGAAACACTTGGCTTCTCTCAACTCACATGTTTGGTCCCAAGAAGGTGAACCCACCACTGACCACGGCCTGCAGCCACCCATGGCACTTCATGCCGTTGGACAGAAGCCACCTGTCTCCAATGCCTGGCAGGCAGCCAGGCGTGAAAGTTCAGCGGCTGATGGCAGGTGATGGCCGGCCTCTGCTTGTCTGTTATCCTTCTGACCCGCAGAAGCCTGGCACAGGCGGGCGCAAGGTCCGGTGATGGACTCTGGATGGATCCCCGCATGCAAACCCCCCCTCTCCTGAAACGGAGTCGCCGCATGCAAACCACCGGTGGCTTTTTCTACCCATGGATTCCACGCACAAAATCATGAGTCAGCATCATGAGGAAATAGTTCCGACGTGAGGTGAGGTGCCGCCAAATGTTCCCCCATGCATTCTACGGTTTGGTTGCCGCTTATTCCCAACACGGATAAGCACAAAGCCTGCCGAAACCCAAGCATAGTTGTCCGAAATGCTTTTTCAACATCATAAACCGTTTGGTATAATGAGTTTGTAGCGGTTAGTCAATAATCATGGTTTGTCTGTTTGGTGGTTTCAACCCCACTGAGAAGTATTGGTCAACCTACCATGTGATAATGATTTTTTGCCAGGGCTTCCCAAACAAATGGTTACGAGGGAATAAAACTGTTTGAAACCACCAACCTGTTTGCTGTTTCAGCGTTGAACCAATCTTATTGCTTCTTATCCCCTAGTATGAACCATTGTTAACCCTGGTTGAAACTAGTGGAAACCCACCAACCAGATCCAACCAGTTGCTCATGCGCTGTGACCAAATCCAGACACCCAACGCTCAGTAGCATGACCCACGCCCCTGAGCCCAGGACTTCGCAGTGGCAGCCCACCACCGGCTTCGCATGGTGACCAGTGCTTGTAGCAACGTGACCGTGCCGTGGATGTTAGAACCTCTGACTTACCCAATGGTGCCACAAGTATGCCACAAGTTAGTATGGATCTGGCGTGATTTGTCGTACTTTTACATCTGGACTATAACTTGTACTGGAGAGTGGTAGCTCTTCTTGAGTTTTTCTTCAACGTCAGCTAGACCGTTGTGAACCCTTGTTCAACCATCAGTAAGGATTGCCGACTATGATGATTAGCACTAGCTGGCGTCCACCGCTCTCCAGCATCAACCACTGGCCTCTGCTTTTGTTTCGAGTTGATGTTTAGCAGTTTAGCATTGAAAGGCAATAGCTAAGTAAAGCTGATTTCTGCTGTCGATGTTCCCCTTTGAAGCTGGGAAGCGTCACCGGCGGCCCGTCAGTTTCAATCAATTTGAATCCACTCCGAAAGTGATCAATGCCTGATTCAAAACAAACGCGGACAGCCGGGCAGCTCGGAAACTCAAGTCCCCAAAATGCCGCGAGTCCACAGCCTGCGCTCGGTTGCACTTGCCACACTTTTTCGGGGACAGCACGCCTGCCATGTGGAACACCCCCATCTTCAGCTTGGCATCTCACCGCGCGCGCATTTCCACCAGCGCCGCCGCCACTACTTCGGGCGATACGGTGCCAGGGTGCCTTGCCGAGCTGCCAGCTCACGTTACCAACAGTGCAAGCACGGCTCCTCGATCACGGCTTCCAAGATCGTTCCCTGTGACCATCGTTCCGTGGATGGGTCATTCACCCCAGATCCATCTTAACCAATTCTTCCCTAAAGCCAGAACATCGACACCGGCACAGAACAAACGCCAGGAGCCCAGAAGAATGCCTTGCAATACAATGTCAACATTGAGGTCGATGAGTTGTCTCAGAACTTTAATATCGATGTTCAAGCCGGATGGACCGAAAATATCCTTGTCGATCCCCATCCGCAATACATCAGCCTGGTTAAAGGGCTGGAAGAGCCCCATGAAAGACACGGCGAAGAACAAGAGCCACGCATTGATGAAAAATGTAACGAAAAGTCGCCACCAAATAGGAGAGAACTCCGTGACCGATGCATGGCCGGTGACTTCTGGATCAAACAAACGAGCAAATGTAGCACTCGCCAACCAGCATGCAGCCAGCAACAAGCCATGCCGGAGATCTGGGCCAAGGAGACCGGCTTCAGCACTTCCAAAAATTAGCCACAAAGGCTTGTAGATTCCAAGAAGATCGGTCAGAAGTAGACACAATTTGGGTGTGAGCACCATTGAAATGAAAATGTCAGCAGCAGCGATCCAGGTCACCGGAATTCGTTGAGCGCATCGCTGCCCAACTCCCGATCGGCTCCCTGCCTGGCTGTTTCCCATCGCTGGTGGAAATTGGTGGGCTCATGTGGTGAAACTCCGAAAAATTGGGATAGAGCTGGATATGGCCAATCAGTTCTAGTACAGCTAAAGGTTTGAAAAACAAGATAGAACAGCTGAAAAAAAAACTAATAGGATGCGGTGACTTGGGATAGGACTTTGTACAGAACTGCTACTGGGGAACTCATGAAACATGGTCCAACTCACTGCAATCGATGCCTTCCGCATGGTGCAACGGGTCAGAACTGCGGCGCTTCCAAGGACAACTGAGCGTGGGGCACCAAGCAGCTGGTTGGTTGGAAGCCATGGTAAGTCTGGTAAGTGGTTATGAATGTGGCCCCTTGGTGAGCACAGTGATACAGTTAGGTAGGAAATGCTGGGTTCCTTAACAGGTCTCACTAAAACTAAATAGCGGCTATTAGCGGATGCACAGTCCCCGTGTCTGTTTCTAATGTGGAGGACACATCAAGACACTGCTCCGGCAAATTACAGAGACCGAGGGTTCATGTGACGACGTTCAGCACACAAACCGCAGCAATGGATTTTGATGGATTTTGGTCAATGATGATTTTCGGTGCCTGACTGTATCTTGTCGCCTGACTTGTTGCCACAAGAGTTTGCCCACAGTGGTGCCGTTGCCCTGCCGCTGCAGGCATTGCATGCATTGCACGCATTGCATCTGGTGAGCATTGCCGAG
>VSDK01023142.1:406607-426607 GCA_009767595.1 Symbiodinium kawagutii
AAAAAAAGCCACAAAAAGCAAACAAAACAACAACAAACCAATAAACATACAAACAAACAAACAAACAAACAAACAAACAAACATACTAACTAACTAACTAACTAACTAACTAACTAACTAACTAACTAACTAACTAACTAACTAACTAACTAACTAACTAACTAACTAACTAACTAACTAACTAACTAACTAACTAACTAACTAACTAACTAACTAACTAACTAACTAACTAACTAACTACCCTAACTAACCTAACTAACTAACTTACTATCAACCGACTGACTGACCGACCCACCGACCCACCCTCCGACCCACCAACCCACCGACCCACCGACCAACCGACCGACCCACCGACCGATCGACCAACCAACCCACCCACCCACCAACCAACCAAGAACTTTAAACAGGGCAACAACTATGAACCAGAACAATGGCAGCTGCGACGTGCCCAAGCAATCACAGTAGTAGAAATCGGAGCACCGCAACGGCAACAACAAACACAACAGCCACTACCACTACTACCAGTGCCACGACAATCCCCCCCACCACATCCCCACAACACAACACAAGCAAAGAGGACAAGAAGACCACCCGAGGTGGCAAGTGCCAGACATCTGCCAAGAAGAAGCTGCAAAAATTGTTCAGGCAAGAGACCCCAAACAGAGCGGGGTAGGAACTGCTGAAACCGGACAATACGAATGCAAACATGGTCTCTTGTCAAGATAATCGTCGGAGATCTTTGTACAAGGTCTCTGCGCAAAGACTCCAATCTAATGGATATCACATGGCAAGAACCTTGTACAAGGTCTCTGTAGAATATCCGTCGGCAAGAACATTCTGAGAGATAATTGTGAAAGATCTCTGTAGAAGCTGTCGATAGGAGGCAAGATCGCTATTGGGTGACTTCCGCAGAAAGCGGAAGGTGGAGGAACCTTTTTGACGTAATGAAGAATCAGGAAGCGGCCGCAGCCGACTGAGAACACCTGAGACTACATGGGAACCTCTTCTGTGCACACACTGAATGGAGACAAAAGGAACAGATCACGCCGCCCGCATAAGCTGCAGAAAAATCATGAAAAATCAGCCTGATCCGAGAGGTAGGATCAGAAGCGGGAAAGGAAACACTACCAGGAAGTGGGAAAGGAAACAAGATCGAATATGGTAAGCCATCATTTTCATTAATCTTATTGTTATCATTATATTCATTACTACTAATATTACTAATATGTGCTTGTTATTATCATTACTACGAACTTTTTTACACCACAAAAACAAATAAGTATTTTCATTACTAATACTAACAATATTGTTAGTGGAACAAGTATTACCATTATAACGATAGTTCTTGGCGGAATAACCATTACTAACAAGTACAGTTAGTAAAAATAATGATAACAATAACAATAATAACAATCAAAATAATAACCAGTATTACACCCATCATTACTGTAATTATTCACTCACTTTTCCAAAAGCTGGTGCCGCCACCCTGTTCCACGACGACCCCACCATTTCTGCGCAGCACAGGTACCAAATGGATCATGGCAAAGGTCTGGGTCAAAGATTTGTCGTCGCGATGGGTGGCAGTCCATTCCAACTGAACTCCCAAGTAAACCTTGGTGGCTGAACTAGATCCCTTGGTGGCTGAACTAGATCCCAAAAGCTAAAAGTCTACACGGCTTTAGTGGTTATATGGTAAATCAATCATATCCCAAAAAAGCCAAAAAGCAAAGTAATCCACCCAGAAACGGAATTGGTCAGAATGATCACGGCCCAAAATACGCCCATCCATTGTGACTGAGCCAAACTGCTCATGCGTCCGTGAAAGCCCCTGAAAGCCTTGTCCATGCCTCCTGAAGAGCGGGTGGCGCTTAAGAGGCTGAAGAAACGGTGGCTTAAGCGGCTCAAGGGGCGTGAAGTCAAAGGTTGGCAGCTTTGATGCAAGGGATCTTCTTGCATGGGTCCACATATCAGATGTTTGTAGATCTGTGTGTTTTCTGATTGGCAACCACAGAAAAAGTATGAAATGTACAGAAAGATAATAAAAAAGTATGAACTGTACGGTGTAAGGATTTGTATTGTTATGATATGGTGTAGGGTTGGGTATGTATGCATGGGTGTTTGCATGCATGATTTTATGCCTTTATGCATCTATGCAGCCTATGCGTGCATGCACGCATGCAATGCTGCATGCATGTCACATCTTTGAAAAGACATGCAACCGCCATGGCAGGTGCTAAGGGCACCTGAACCCCAAACCCAAAACAAGTTGTGAACTCAGCTGAGGAGCTCAAAGCCACTTCTTGACTGTGAGAGCCCAACTTCAGAAACGCCGCGGCAATGCTTTGACCAACCTTCGTGGCATTCTCATAGCTGTCTGGCGTCTCAGTTCTGCGAACCGGCGGTGGCGCTTGGGCGGTGACAGACAGCGCACTGGTGGCGCTGCACTGCCGATCGTGGGTCGCGGGGCTCTGGCTCAGAAACACCTGGCGCAGCGCCGATCTGGTGATCCCACCCCACAGAAACCCCCCATAGCTATCTCAATGGTTCACGGTCGTTGGTGCTAGGGAAAACCGTTCTTGGAAGGGGGAAAAAATCCCTAGACAAGAAAAGGAAGATGACAAGTGACCGGGATGCCACAGCGGCTGTGGCACAATTCCGGAAACCCGTCGCGAGTAGGTCCATACTTTTGACACTTTTAATATAATGATGGTTGATCTAATGGATCAGTGCAAGATGAAGATCCCTATATCAATAAATTGCCGGCAATTTTGCCATAAATAGCCAGTGATTAACCATCAAAAATTCCTAGCTAGTTCCAGCTTCTTCATATGGTACTACCATTGGCAATGGGAAAATGATGACTTGCATGATAGTCTATCTAATGGCTCGTGCCTGCATATGATGGCTGGTGATTCATCATGGTCATGATACTAGGCTCATGGTCGGTGATAGTTGATCTCCAGTGGATGATGAGGGATTAATGAAGGGTGAAACACGGTTGATCAAATTGTCAGCCATTGAATGATAATAGATTTACAGTGGCTGATGGTTGCTGACCTCATGAGTCGACAACTGGTTGAGAATTGAGTTATGATGATTTATGATGGTTGACCACCTGTAGTAGTGACTGATGTGTCAATCATCATTGATCATGGTGAATCAAAAACTTGATAATGAATCCACCGCTAAAGTCGAAAACTGATTCATGACGAATCGAATGATATCGCACTATGCCACTATGCTTCATGACAGTTAATCGAAGGGGTTAACGATCGGTTGTTCACCCATAGTGGCTAATCTAACGATTGAAAATTTGATTGAGAATGGTTGAGAGGGCAAAAGGGTGATAAATCCAATGGCTTCGTGGAAGAATACTTGCTTGATACTGGTGAAGGCTGACTTACCTAACAGATTACCATGGGTTGACAACAGGTTAATGACGGTTTGATGACGGTCAACCCAATGGCTAATGACGGTAGACAACTCAATGTTTCGGGGATGGCTCAATGTTCGTTGAGCAACCGTGGATATGATTAACTAGCAATGATTGATAATGACAGTTACTTCAGTAGTTGATCATGATGTGCCTAACACTTGGTAAGCGCTTCGCAGTTGCCACATGACCCCCAACTCCACATGGTCAACGTGGAGCCGCATGTGGGTTACCAGCTCAGGGGGACCGGTCCGGTGTTGACCTTCCATTAACACCCGCAGGGGGGGAGACCCTCCAAGCCCCAGGTACCTCCGATGAGACTCCCGAGGAATTCTCAGCATCAAAGTCTGCCGTCGCTGCCGTTGGATAATGATGAGGTGCATTGCCCATGGCATTGCCCATGTTACCCTCAACAAGGCCAAGCTTCTCATCCAACTTCAGCAGCCAGGCATCAAGCTGCTCGGTCACCCGATCATCATACTTTCTCAAGATCTCTTCCATTGCATCTGTGATTCTCATTTCGCTTTCATCCATCGCTAGCAAGCAGACCCTGACCGATCGAAATGGGGTGGCCCCGATCTTGTGAAGGCTACCTCCGGCATTCGAGCCAAACTTGACAACGTGAGAAAAAAACATGCTGTTTTCGTGACTGGGTCGATGAACTTTTCCTTAAAAAAAAAAAAAAGACAGGGGGCAGCACATTGCACACAACGAAGCCCAGCTTTTGGTCAAACGTGTCACGTTTCCTTCGGAATCCAGCCCCATTCCTTTGGAATGTCTGGGCAAGAAAATGTCTGCATGTGTGCCTGTGTCCCTTTGGGGAACTTGCGCGGGCATGCAAAGACCCACAGGCCACTGCACAGCAAATTTGGGACCATAGTTAATGTCAGTTGTTGGCAGTGATGTTTCATAGTGAGTCAGCACCGTTTCCATCCTTTTCCCATGTCATGCCTTAGCTTCTTGGCTCCTCTTTTGCCCAGCTTTTCCAAATGAATTTCCTTTGATTCAAAACTCAAGAACCGGTGCTGACCTGAGTTCAGCGAAAGGAAAGTGGACTGAGCACTGTCTTTACAAACGGCAGGAAGCGAAAAGTTGGTCCCTTTTTCTAGCGATCTCTTTGGTTTATGTTGGTCCCTTGGCTCTTGGAGGACTTCCTATCCCTTACTGCTGGCATTCCAACAAACAGGCAGGTTTCACTTTTGGAAGTCGACCACGCTCTCTGAAAGCAGCGAAGTTCGCTGAGAGCCGAAAGGTTTATCCGACTTTTGAAGCACTTCCTCGAGGTCGATGGTGCGGCGCATCTCCCACTGTGCCGTCAGGATATCCTCCACTCGGTTCAGCTGCTTCTGGAGCTTGGTCTCAGGGTCACTCAGGTGCCCGACCAAGGCCAACCCACAAATTGCGTTGGATTTGTTGAGAACCCCCGAGTAAGGTGGCAAATGTTGGTCTACAGTAACCGTCTACCCTTATATAAATGATGAATTTGGACTTACTTCGGTTGGGACTCCCCATACGACATTCCCCAACTGACAGTGCTTCTTAATACGAGCACTCATACTGACACATACCTGGTCTAACTCAAATAGCGGCGGTTCCTCTCTCATCAAACCTCTCCAGAAATTAATTTAGCCAAGGTGCATTTTGCATTCTCACCGAGAAAAGGTCCACAGATTTTGCCGGACCATGAAGCTGCATACAACGTTCTGTAAACTCATCAACACTGACTTCAAAATCGCCATCCATATCCACCGCGTTGAAAAATGTCCAAGCGTCAAGGGCTCCCAGCTGCAAGGCGTGAATGAAAGCCTGGCGCTCGGCCCCGAGAAGCATCCATAGCCAAAATTTTAACCAAAGCAAACTTTCTGAGCACGGCATACGAAGCAGGTAAAATGACAAATGTAAAGATGTTGATGTGTTTCTATGTGTGGGCGTTGGTCAAATTTGCTGGTGGGGTCAAATCTTGATTTGAGATGCATGCTAGAAGTATCTAGGAGTAAGTATGTCAGCCATGGGTAATAAAATGTTTGCCTGGCAATCAAACTAGAAGTTAGCAATGCTCCTGTCTTTGCTCACCTTTTCTTCCCACATCATCTCATCTGTCCATCTCAGGATCTCCCTGAACAGTTGTGGTTTAATAGCAGGCGCACTTTGCTATCCGTGCTTTCGCCCCGACCCTTGCGAAACTTTGGTCAAACTTTCGCGAGATGTCTTCCAAACGTTGGAAATCCATCAGGGCTTGCATTGCATTGGATTTATCTTCCCAGAAGAGAACCTAGTACAGTATCACTTAAAAGCTTGGACTGGCGCTGAAAGATATTTGCTCACACAATACGTTACACAAGTAACTTTCGCCAAAACTTTTGCTAGGATCGAAATCTTTCGCGAATTCGCAAAATTAACTTTCGCGAACCATGGATTCATATATGGGAGGCGATCGGAACACAAAACTCCTTAGAAGGCCCGTTTGCCCGACTCCATCCGACTCCCATATATACCCGTACATATTGAGCATGCCTCAGACAAACAGGGACTTTGAAACCATCATCTTATCAGAAATAAAAGTCCTGCTCAGGTTTCATGAATTTGGCTCCCTCCATGGGCCAAAAACACATGGGCCAAAAACACTGAAAATCCAAGCTTGTGGCTGCAAGCCACTCAGGGACTCTAGTTAGCCAACCCGAAGCAACCATGTGTTTTTGGTCATGCAACTGCACCGTCTGCAAACCTTTGCGCACCCCACGAAGAACTGATTGCGGGAGATTGCGTATCATGGATTACCATCACCCAAAACAGAAACATGGATTGGTCCACAAGCGACAAGACCTCCAAAACTTGTTTTATCAAAAGAGCCCCGCGGAGACCAGCATTACCCCTATAAACCATTACCCATCCCACTGTAAGTGTAACTAACCACTCTTAACCACTGTTAACCGCCATCATTATAGCCATTGCTGCTTGGTGGATTCAACCCCTATGCAAAATATTAGTCAACCAACGGTTTGTTAATGATTACTAGGGAAAGCCAAAAATGTTCCAAACCACCAACCTGTTAGCTGTTTCACCACTATTGTTGCTTATTATCCCCTATTGTGAACCATTATTGACCATGGTTGAAACTAGTTGAAACTACCAACCGGATCACAACCACTGCCCCCCAATTCTTTGGAAAGAACCGCTTCAAACAGCCTTTGGCGCCTGCATAGTGTCGGTGTCAAAGGCTTTCTCGAAGTCCGTAATGGTCACACGTCCCAAGCCGCGTGCATCGATGTCATGAAACAGGTTCACCACGTGTGCACGCAACTCCTTGCGCATCTGAACGGTGGACTGGACCAAGAGTTCCGTGTCATTCTCGGCTGCCTTGATGGCTGAATTGCAGAAGACTCCTCAGGAAACGAGTTTTTGTGATATGTTCATTTTTTAAAAACATGTGTTTAAAATGTTGAGAGATCTCTTAATACAATATAGATATGTAAAACCAAATGTGCCTCCATGTTTGAAGTCCAAGCCGTGAGTGGAGGTCATGAATCATGAATGTGGTCAACTCCAGTTTTCGACATTCCCGGTTCCTGTCATTACGTTAAGCAAAGCAAAACTGCAGAACGCAATGTAAAAATGGAAGAGCTGCACCCAGACATCACCTGCTGGTTTCAGACTGTCAGCCGCAGCTTGCCAAGAAATTCCATCGGAAATTGCCCTGAACAAAGTTGCGGAGGACGTGCCCAAGTTGCCGAAGTACCTCTTCATATGATCCAACTCGGCTGTGCTGCCATCCCCTGTGCCGCTTGCAGACTGTCCCTCCCGGAAGTCCAGCAGCACATCTGTAAACAGGATACCAAATATGTAGATGACTAGGCCCAAGAGGAGGAATGACCAGAACAATGACTTCAGCGTACCTAGGCATGGCACAACAGGTCCTCACAGTTGCAACTGAAAATGGGATCACTCGAACAAAGACACCCAAAACCAACATCAACCACAACTTCTCCGCAGGTTCCCTGGTTGCAGCAACATTGAGATTTGCTAGTGCTCAGTGTCATGCCAGAACCTGTTCAAGGTCTTACCTTTCACTTGAATCCAGGTCCACTGCTTTGCTTATGTCATCCCCCGCTTGCTCTTCAAGACCTGTTACCCATCAAGGACGCCACCAAAGTTCGAAGGGCTCGGAACAAGCGCACCACCCGCACCACCCGCACCACGCGCGCAAGGCGGCCTATACGCATGATGCGCATGATCCGCAGATTCGTGTTTGCTGCCCGGCCATCGCCGTTGGCAAAACCCACCACCATCTCAGCCCAGGACGAAACCACCACAAAGACATCGAGCCAATTCCACGCCCAAGGTTTTGAGGCCCAAAGGTATTCGCAAAGGCTTCCAGCAGCAAAAGCTCGGAGCAAGACCTGATCAAAGTGAACTCGGTTGACCTTTTTGAGACCTAGAAATGAGCTAGAAAACTGATGAGTATTAAATAAGTATTAGCCAGAAAATTTGAAAATGATGAGTTTTGGCCAGAAAAGTGATGAATTGGGAGCTCCCCAAGATCGGAACCCAAGCTTCGAAACGGAATCAGGGACAGCATCCACCGATTCTGAGCAAAATCAGTCGAAGCAGTGTCATCGATTTGAAATTCCATGGAATAGCAAACGTTCGTATTTCAATTAAGACAACGATGATCACCCCCACAATGAACAAACAATCCATCACCCGCTGTGTTGGGTTTTTAACACTCCTCGGTTGACGCAATTTTACAGTTGAACGCTCCGTCGCATGATAATCGGAAAAGGCCAACCAACAGAGCATGAAAGCATTACTTCCGCTGGACATAATACGGCCCGAGAAGAGATAGCTTCTTCTTTGGCTTGGTTATTTCAGTTCTGTTTTCCCAACCCCTCAGTACCAAAAACCTTAAAGGATGTCAAACAACTGCCGGAACATGTCGTCTAAAGATTTTTCACCAGCTGGTTGCCTAAACTGCATCATTCAAAGCCTCCAGATCTTGGAGAAAAGTGGTATTTGTCTCAGATCCTCACTGGTCTTCAAGGTTCGGGATTGGAATGGATTTGAACCAAGGCGGCCATTGTGCCGATGCGAGAGAGGGTCCCAGCAACAAATCATGACTTGATGAACAATCGGGGGATCTTTTATGTCCACGGTGTGTGTGCATTTGGGCGCATTTCTGGGCGCATGTATGCGCGTGTCAGGTATACATATCACTGGTTTGCGTTGTGGGAATGGAAAGGGAAACTGTTTCACGATGTGAGAGTGACATGGCGAAACGTCCTTTTGTCGAGGTTATGTATGTGTAGGGTCACTGACACCATCAACCCAGCTTGGTAACTCACCAGCATTCAGCATTTCAAAAAATTGAAAGCTTTAGTGGGCCCCAAGTAGAAAACCAATTCGGAAGAAGTGTGAGCGGGAAACAAATCAATCCAAGCCACGTAGCGAGACAGGTGAGAAACAACTAGGGAGACAAGCAGGAGAGAAGAGCCTGGCGTGGGAAACAAGAACAATGGAAGCGGGGGACCAGAGCAACTTGGTAGCCAGTAATCAGTAGGAGACAAGCCGGGAGATAGACGAGATGAGATCAAGAACCAAGAAGACAAGTAGGAAAACAAGTGAGCACATTTAAGTTTGTGACAAGTGGGCAAGAAACAGTTGGGAGACAGTTGGGGGAGACAAGTGGGGAGTCGAACACAAGTCGGCCAACGAGTAGGCACAACAGAAGGCATGGAAACAGAAGGCATGGTGGGTGATGTACAAATGCGAATTTCCGTGGGCAAGTTGCCTCGGAGACAAACAACGTGGTGCGAGTAGAAAAAAAAAAACCATCGCCAAATCAGCAAAAGTGCAACGCGGATGACAAACTAGAAGATAAATGGGCGCACAGGTCGGACTTTGAGTGGGAAGCAGCTGTGAAATAGCTTGGAGAGGGAATTCAAACGGGAGACACGCGAGGGGAAAAGAACAGGTCGGTGGCGGTTGAAAGAAATGATGCACCGCTGCCTTCCAGGAGATGGAAACCCAACTGCGGGGCTGGAAAAAAAGATCCCCCACCTCCACGGTGAAGATGATTGCGTAGGCGAGATGGATGTAGAAAAACGCTGGGATCTGCGAGATTTCGGGATTCATGGCCGTGATTTCAACGTGCACTCCCAGGTAAATAGAATTTGTAAGGATCAGCATGGTCCAGAAAGATGTGGAGAGCTGCGAATTCATGACATGCGCCAGTTTCTTCTGCATTCTCCGTATTTTTTGGAAACTTGGGCTGAAACCCATGCTGCGACTGCTTTTGCCCGACTCGCTTTTGGACGCCACTCGATTGAATTCCTCGGAGACGGCCTTGTCGGCATAGGTCGCCAGAGCGTAGCTATCCATTCGATCTGCCCGGCGCGATGCCTTCGAAGCAATGCGGATGGGCTCGGCCTCAGCGGAGGTCACTTCCTCGCGCGGCTCGACACGCAGCTCCGGAGGGTCGACCTCTCGTGGCTTCGGCACACCGGGTCGCTGCCAGTGCCGGGCGCCGCAGCCGGGGACCTCGGGGACGACGCGCGGCTCACGGAAGCGTTGGCCTTCCATGTCTTGGAAGCGACGAAGCCAGCCATCCACGAAGCTCATCAGTTCATCGCGGTGACTTCGCAACATGGCATCCATGTCTGCCATGTCCTCCATGGCGGAATAAGAGGCAGCACTGACTCTGAGCAAAAAACAGCGAAGCAAGCGATGGTGAAGCCAGGGTGAAGGGGTGAAAGGTCACAGCTGACAAACGGTGCCACGGGGTGCCACCGTACAGCTCGTGATGCTCTCCCTGTGAAAGCCCCAACTTCGGCACAAGCATTCACCAGCCAGGGTTCAGCAACAGCTACATCAACCATCCAATACTTAGCTTGATATGTTGGTTATCTGCCAGTGGCCACTACAAATACACGGAAATATTTGCGCACAAATATGCGTATAATATATATATATATATGATATCACGACATATGTACGTACATATGCCTATGTGTATATATGTGTGAATCTACGTGTGCATGTATGCATAAATGCAAAGAATCAAGAGTGTATGTATATACTTATAGATAAAGTATTGTACAACTCATATGTGTCTGTTTGTGCATATGCATATAAACCTGCATGTGTGTGTGCCCTAACCACATAAGAATATATTCACTTGAGAGAACAAATATGAACTTTGAACATATTAGACAAAGTCACATGATAGGCACATAAACTATTTACAAACATTTATAAGCTATAGATAGAAATTGTTGAAATGTAAATATTCACAACACAAGCGCAGCCCACCTGAACTTCTAGGACGCTTTCCGACCTTGGTGCAGGCTCAGGACTTCCCAAACTCTCAGGCTGGACAACGATCAGAGGATCTCACAGGTCTGCGGCTGCGCATGTTTTCCAATCGCAGCGATCTTCGACGGTGAGTTCTGCTTCGCAGAGTTCGACTGCGCGTAGGCACGAAAGAAGCGACAGATGCCGCTGGGCACAGTGAAACGGAGACTCGGTAGCAAAGGCACAGCATGGCGCAGAGTGGTAGCAAGAAATACCATGGCTATCTGACGGTCGTGAAGTTCGGATGGCAAAACCACTTGCAGGTTGAAGAGTTCTTGTCATCCACCTTTCTTCTTGTCAACCATGGATGCATAACTTTTAAATTCCTTGGTTTATGGACACTGCCGAAATCTGTTACCACAGCCAGCCAAACTCTCATGGCCTCAGAGATATGCCTCGTGGTTTGGTTCCCACGGAGCGCCCTTTTCGGTCTTCCATGTGACAGCCTCCATGACCTGATTGAAAGACTTGCGCAGCTGCAGCGACAGCCGTTCTTCGACTTTCAAGACTTCCTCTTCGATCTTGTCCTCGAAGCCATGGCATGCCATAGTGTCAAGGGAAATCCCATCGACAAGGACGTGCACTATGCATATGTCACAATTGTGTGGAGTGCAATGAGTGCAAATGCAATTTTTACATGGCACTCAAACAATGTACGAAAATGACAACCAGCCGTAACCAGCCTCAACCACAGCATACCACACCAACCTTCACACAACCTGCATGGAACCGGCGCAAACATTCCGAGCAACGGTGTTCTGTCGCAAGGCGAAGAGGTCCGCAGACCTTGCGGGCCCGTGCAGCTGTAGACATCGTTCAGTAAATTCGTCGACGCTGATGCTGTGGTCGCCGTCCACGTCCAAACTCAAAAACAGGGTCCACGCATCCATGGCTCCAATCTCCAGAGATTCGAAAAATGCAATAACTGCTTCATCACTGAAATGAGCCTCGAAATCTGTGATGGTGATTTGACCGGATCCAATGGAATCAATCTTATGGAAAAGGTTTGCAACTTGGTCGCGTAGGTCTTGCCGCATCTGCATGTGCGACAGCACAAGCATGTCATGATCACGTTCCGCGGCTTTGATGGCAGCATTGCAAAATGTTCCTCCAGGTGACTGGCATTGACTGCGGTGACCATCAACGGCATGAATAACTGCAATCAAATCAAGCATGTGGCCATGTCGTGATATTGCTTCAACATGTTTCAACCACCTTTCAAAGAATTCTGTTTCTGTCCTGTCATCACATTGAGCACAGCAAAACTGCAAAATGCCACGTAAAAGTGAAAGAGCGAAGACCAAACAATTCCATTGTCCATGTCATCGAGAGCATCGGCTGCTTCCCCCCATGTCAAGCCATTCGAGATGGATCGAAAAAGGGTCAGCATCGAAGGGTAGAGACCTCCAAAAAATCGTTCCAGATCACTGCCACCATCAGCGAAATCCAATTCGCGCCTATGGTCCAGCACTGCATCGGTGAACAAAATGCCAAACCTGACAAATGGGCAGCCTTCCCCAAAACAGGATAAACAACAACAACAACAACAACGACGACGACGACGACGACGACGACGACGACAACGACACCACGACACCAACACCACCACCACCACCACCACCACCAGCAGCAGCAGCAGCAGCAGCAGCAGCAGCAGCACCACTCTGGCTCCAGGCCGAACACTTTGGGCAGCACAAGGATGCAACAGAACTAGCCTTCCAAGCGCATGCAACACACACCTTGGAAAAAAGCACCCACACCTTGTGCTACCAATTTTTCCTGGGCTTCCAGAAGGTTTAACCACTCACCAGTACTTGCAACCACCGCAACCACCAATGCGAATAATAAATAGATATAAATAGAAATAAAGACAAATCAAAAGAATAAAGTTGAATTTAAAAAATCAATAAAAACAAATCAAAAGCATAAAGAATTCTCAAAAAGATTGCTGAATCTCGCGAAAAGAGACATGTACATGATAAGGGCCAGCAGCAACAGCGACCAAAATAACGACTTCAAAGTGCCCACCAGGGAGTTGATCAATGTTCGCAGGGATCGAAACAAACGAGCAACGCGAACGATTCGCACCACCCGAACGATGCGACCAAACCGAAGGAGCCGAAGAACGCGGAAGTTCCTGTTGGGCCACGCGAAACATCGTGAAACATCGCTAAACATCGTGAAACATCGTGAAACCCTGAAGCCCTTGGTACTTTGGCAACTGATCACAGCTTGGGGTAAAACAAGGTGGTACCAGGTTTGGCAATCATCTTTTCCCGCCCCTGTTGTAAGAAGCCACGATTGGATTTCTGAGTCGGACATACCTATCGCTGACATGAAATGTTTACTGGCCTGTTGGTGCCCATGTTGTTGGAGCCCGGCGTCACGAAGAAAATCAGAAGCTCAATCCAGGAAGCAAAGACCACGAAAAGGTCCAACCAATTCCAACGAACATCATCTGATTGCCACAGATAAGCGGTGGGTCCAGCGGCGATAAGGTGCAACGCAACTTCGAAGGAAAAGAGTGCGGCATAGCTGACATTGATGGTTGTGAACAGAGTCAGCTCAATGGTCACATCTTGGGACGCTGCTTGCATCTCTAATTGCACTCCCAGAAAAATTGAGTTCGACAGAATCAATGCCGCAAAAAGAGCATTTGCCCACGGGGCCTCCACAAGAGCTTTGCATTTTTTGCGGAAATCCTGCCACCAGTTCCCAGCAGGAAGCTTCTTCTCTGGGGTTAAGCCTGCAGACATTTCAGCCTCCGTCCTTGCCTCAATCACCTGGACAGAAGCCAATCGCGCTTCATTGTAGCTGTCTCTCTTCTTCTTTGGTGCATCAGCAGGGGCTTGCAAGCGCTCGCTGCTTGCGAAAGACCTCCCTGGAAATGCTGCAGGGCTGTAAACGCTGACCACGCGGTCAGCCCAGGAGTCAAGGTGATTCAGAAGTTCCTTTTGGTGCGCCTGCAGTAGCTTCTCAATGCTAACCACCACAGTTTCCGCTTCCATGGCTCAGCGCTTCAAACTACTTCAAGCCGCCGTCTGCTTCCGAGCAAAAAGATGCAAGGGATGCGTTAAAAGTTAAAAGTGATACAGCTGGCATCTAGCGGAACATGTTCAACAGTATTTAAGCCCACTGCCACCGACTCCATATTCTTAATGGTGAAGTATCTCACCACCACGACCCATGCTTGCAGCGTAGACATGTTGCTTTCGGCTGGTTCTGCGCAGGGTTCTCGACTCTGTCAACTGCCATGCCTACTTTCAGCAGAGCATCACAGGCAACAAAGATCCGCCGGAAGGGCACGAACCAAAAAGTCACAGCAGCAATCACTGGAAGTTGTGCAGGATAGCCATGCATATCCCAAGCCTTCGCAAATCCCAAATGGGACTTCAGGCTCGACATCATGATAAATAGCTCCCGTCCATAGATATACGTTCACCAACCTTCACGTATGCAACGTGCAAAAGTTACATCAGCATATATCTTGTAACGGTTACGTTCATTCTGACCCTCCAGCCTATGGTGAAACGTATGGTCATGGCCTACGGCCAACTTGTGATTTCTGCCGCTCAGGTGATAAAAATGTGCCGCCCAACTATGGCAGCATGAAAAATGAGCAGCGTCGCAGATCAAAGATGGTATTCGATCGCTCATCGAGATGCATTGGATATCATTGGATAATACTGGATCTCAGATCTCAGCAATCTTTCTTTGCAGTTTGGTATTTGCCCATGGTATTTGCAGCAAAAGTGCTGCACAGCAAAGCTTCCCGCCAGGATAGGGCACCGCAGGAGGGTGGCTGGCCATGGGAGGCCATGGGAGGCCATGGGCCTACAGACTGAAACCAGGGCCATCGATCTGTTTCTTCACTTGGCGAAGTGCAACTTCCAGGTGCCGAAGTTGAGCACTCATCTTCACCTCAGCTGACCGTTCACCAGGGGTACCTGTTTCCCCATCTGTGGGCGCCCCGATTCCTGCCCCGAAGTATGCGTCGATCGGCCCCTTGCTCAACGCGTCACAACATGCACGCCTGATAAAATCGAAACAAAAGGAAAGATTTGCATATGCATAGGCATCCCTAAATGCACATGTACATATACATGTGCCTGCCTGCATGTATGAAAACATGTATGCGTGCATGCTCGTGCATCCGTCTATATATGTACGCAGCTGTACGCACATGTGCGGACTTTTTGGATCAGCGGTGGAGTAATACAATTTAGTTTTTACTCTTGGGGGGGTTACTTGTCATGAGGTTGGCAATTTTTCTCTTGGACAATGTGGAGGTTCCTCAAGTGTCATAAATACCGGTCCTCTTCTACACCAGCACAACCAATGCAAAAATCAACCTACGGCGGTCTGCCAACCGAAAGAAAAAGTATAAACTAAGTCCGAACATATTTAGCGTCATGAATTTTGAAAAAAGACCAAAATCACACACGAATCCGGTTCATCATTTCAACAGATTTCCATTTTTCGATGTCCCATGGGGCTTCCCATGGCGCTTCCCATGGGGCTTCCCATGGGGCTTCCCATGGGGGTTCCCATGGGTTCCACCGCGCCAAGGCACCGCTTGGTGCCTCAGCGCGAAGAGATCCGCGGAGCGCGCCGGGCCGTGGAGCTGCATGCAGCGCTCGGTGAACTCTTCGATCGACACGAAATTGTCTCCGTCCATGTCCTCAGCCAGGGCCCTGCGGTTGGTTGGTTGGTTGGTTGGTTGGTTGGCCGGGTGGTTGGTTGGTTGGTTGGGTGGGTGGGTGGTTGGTTGGTTGGTTGGTTGGTTGGTTGGTTGGTTGGTTGGTTGGTTGGGTCAACCAATAGACATCTCATATACATCACACATGCAACCCACACCTATTGGGGCATGGGCCCAAACACCTTGGGGCCCGCCGCCTGCTTCACAGCATCAGGGTTCACCACCACCCTGAATTCTAACAGATTCTAACATGGTAGCACAGCCGCAATCCCTGGTAGCATCCAGGTGTGAGCCGCGCAACACAGCAGCAGCAGATCATCCAACATCTTATCATCAGCAGCCACAGCAGCAAGCAGACATCAAGGAATGGCAACAGCTCCAGCAGCAGGGATCAGCAGTCTCTATCAGTAGTCCGTACAAACTCCCACCACCATCTTATGATGGAGACTTTACAACATATGAGGAGTGGAAGTTCAAGTTCACAGCATATCTTGGACTCAACCATCATCAATTTCCACATCTACTGGCCAGAGTCAAAACAACGGAGGCCATCACAGACGCACTCCTCACAGCAACAGCAACAACAGAAGAAGACGGAACAACATGGATCAGACTAGCATCATAACTTCAGTTGATCCCTGTGAGCATCACAAAGGGCGCAGCAGCAACAGTTGTCAGACAACAGGGCATCCAGGCCAATGGGTTTGAAACATGGAGACAACTCAACAAGAGTTTCTCCATCCCATCCGGTCCATCGGGCATCTTGCAAAGCTACTCAGGACAATCTTCCACTAACGTCGGTTTGAGGAATCATTTGCAGCATGGCAGTTTGAAATCCATCGCCGCTATGAAAGAGACAACGGAGCAGCACTCCCAGATGGCATCAAGCAGCAGCTGTCTGCCCAACGCAGTTGACATCAACAAACACCAGGTCAGTCATCCTCGAGCACCGAGCACAGGCATCGGACGCACGCAGCAACAACAGCAGCAGCAGCAACAACAACAACAACAACAACAACAACAACAACAACAACAACAAGCAGTCGCAGAAGCAGAAGCAGCCACACAAGGTCCAGCACCAATGAACATCGGAGCATTCAGCAAAGGAAAAGGAAAGCATTCATGAAAAGAAAAAGGAAAACAACCACACAAAGGATATGGCAAAGGAAAGTCATCAAAAGGATACAAAAACTACAGCTGTGGCAACGGCAAAGGAAAATATCCACGGCAACGACCAATCGGCCAAGCAACACCATTCGAAGGAGCATCAAAAGCATACAGCAAAGGAAAAGGCAAGCCATCAAAGGGCAAAGGCAAATCATCAAATCAATGCTACAAGTGTAGCCAACCAGGTTTGATTTGGTGATATTTTCCAATCCTGAGCGAAGTCTGGGAAGGAGAACTGCTTACCCACATATCAGCAGCTCCCAGCTGAGGAACAGCAGAACAGTTTCTGCTAGACCAGGCCAACCATCACTAAGGCAATGATTTTGACGCCGACTGTTTCAACCATTGCACTTACTTGCCCATATGATGCCAAATGCTCTAGTTCCATCTAGTTCCTAGAACAATTGCCTTGGCAATCATTCGTTCTGCATCCATCCCTATTCAATGCCCTATTCATTGACAAACATTTTCACTCTCCAAAGTCGGGAGTAGCAAGTGGCAAGGGTTCATCCAAGGATTCCGTTGCGCATTCAGCATATCCAAGATTCCAGGCTCACGAACAAAGTCCAGGCATCCATGGCACCAATTTGAAGCGATTCGAAGAAGGCTTTCACCGCTTCATCTTTGAAAAATTCTTCAAACTCGCCAAAGGTGATCTGTCCAAGTCCGTTTTTGTCAATCCTCGGCGAAGTTCAGGGAGTCAAACATATCAGCCATTAAAGACCTTGGGACTTAGGGACCCATATAATCCATATAGAGAGAGAGTTCAGTTATGTCAGTTTATTAAGTTCAGTCCATTTTCTTCGCACCAAAACCCAATGAAGACCAAGGGACTGAGAAAAGAGAATTGTGACCAAGTCCTTCAACTCTTGTCGGGTTTGCACCAATGTTTGGACCACCATCTCATGATCACTCTCTGCAGCTTTGATTGCAGAATTGCAGAACACTCCTGCCCGTCACGAGCACATCCGCACAGAAGCAACATCAAGCAACCCATAGCTTTTGAAAAAAAGGAAGCTACAAATGGATGCAAATGGTTAAAAAAATGATCGAAAATCACCGGTCTGCTGGGCCAAAAAAGGTTTTCAAAAAATCCGCCGGTGCCAATTCGCTAAACAAATGCAAGAATTATAATGACAACGGAAAAATGCGCGCTCGCGGCCGACTTGGGCCAGTTAACCCACACCCGAAAAACCTGTGCAAACACCGAATTCGACTTTAAAAAAATGTGTTGCAGTCGGTCCTGTCATGACGTTGAGCACAGCAAAATTGCAGAAAGCTACCTTTTCAGCGTTTTCAGAGCAAAATAGCATGCCACGGACACAAACATTTCTGATGAGCAATTTCCGGACGCTAAAATTGAAACAATCACGCTTGACTGGAAAGATGTTCCGAACAGTTCATTGAGAAACCGAAGCCAGTAAACAACAAAGACACACCTTTGTTTCTAAAGTGCGGGCCTGAAGGATCCAGGGTCTCAAGGCCATTCTGTTTTTTGGCAAGCTCAACTGCATGTTGATCTTGTTTGGTTCGTCCCTTACGTTGGAAAGCAACACTGTTGCGAGTTGTTCGATGCCGAGTCAGGATTGACGACTGCCGCCCCATTGTGGATGACCCCTTCCTGGACTGGAATTTGCCCCCAATGTTTAGCAATATTAGTGTTGGAATCCTGCTCTCAATAATGTTTCCTTCCCAGAAATTGCTTCTTCGACAAGTAGTGCTTCAACTTTGGCTTTTAATAGGACGTCTCTTTCTTTGAATGCTTCTCATGAACCCTCATGCTAGACCCTCATGCTGGAATGCCTTCAATCCCATTTCTTGCTGCACTCTGCTGCTCACTGATCCTGGCTTATGATCCCAGGCTGATGGCCCCTTCTGATGTTCACCCAGCTACTGAAAGCTTGTGGTGAAATTCAAATTTCTCGCCGATATACCGGTCACCACCACGCAAATTTGCTTTCAACTCATCTCAGTGGAACCACCCTGTCGTACATGCGAATCATCAACTAATCTCACTAAGTTCAACCCCCACAAGCATGCTAACCACCAACTAATCTCAATGGAATCAAGCCTTCATCCATCCTAATCACCAACTAATTAATCTCAATGGAACCAACCCTCATGCATGCTCATCACCAACTAATTTCGTCTTCCCTCATCGGATTCATTGATGGTTTCTGATGCATTGATGCATTCTTCATGGTTTCCCCCTTGGTTTCCTCTTCCCCCGCAGGATCCCATTGGTTTCATCACCTTCCCTTATGTGAATCTTACCAATCTTAACAATCTTATCATTTCCGGATCTTCCTAAAAACAATCTTTGTGAAGGTCCAAGCGTGTTCATTTAGCGGGGGCTAAGCTTCTGGAAAGGTTACTAGTCTGGGGTTGGCATTGTCTTGGATTATATCTTCATTGAAAAAAGTCGCGCTCATTGTCTTATCGTTTGGTGCCATGTGCAAGCAAGCAGCATAGAACTGAAAGATCCAAACCCAGAATTCTCCAAACTCCATCTGTCGCAGCGTGTCTGCAGCCACATGCCAGGTAAGGCCATCTGAAATCGTACGGAAGAGAGTGGTGATTGATGTAGACAAAGCTCCAAAATATAGCTCCGCCTGGGTACTGATGTCAGTCGACTCCCCGGCAAGGTCTGCCAGAATGATGTGATCAAGAACGGCATCAGTAAAGAGGATGCCAAAGATGTACCTTTCACAGCTGCTGTCTTGTGCTACAACCCTCTTGATACAAGAAATCTGCCATTTGGATCGCTGTTCTGGAGTGGTCTTGGGTGTTTTACTAGATCTTCAGCACACAGCAACACATGCGAAATCAGGAGTCAGCCACCCGGGGTGGGTCTTGGGATTTTTGCGAGACAAAGCATATAAATGCATAAATTGTGCAAGTTCAAGCGCTAAAAATCACACAATATAATATAAGTTGGTCCAAACTTCCAATGAGGGAAGTATAACAACCGTACCTGTGTGGATGCATGCATGCGCAGTAGTACATTCATATACATATACTTATATATACATTTGAATGTAAATAAAGCCATTTGACTATAAATATAAATACAAATTTGAATACACATATAAACACAAATATAAATATGAATATACATCTAAAAGTAACAAAAATCAATGGAAAAAGATAGATTAATAAAAATTTGAATAAAAATATTAAAATGAATACGAATATAAAAATAAAGATCAATATAAATACAAAAATCAATATAAATTTAAAAAATATTAAAATAAATATGAGTATTTTTTTCGAAAATGTAAATGTATAAATAAAAGATAAATTTAAAAATAAATAACTATATAGAAATAAAAAATGAACACAAATATATGA